>VXBJ01003405.1:53002-174896 GCA_013400055.1 Nycticryphes semicollaris
GGGCTCCGAGTCGGAGCTGGAGCTGCCGTAGGCCGCGAAATAAGCCAGCGGGTCTTCTCCCTCCGCCGCCATGGCGGGGGCCTGCCGCCGCGACACCGCCCGTACGGAAACCGGCCCCGCGCCGAGGGTTCCGGCCGGTCGATGGGGCCGCGTCCGCCCGGCTGCTCCCCAGGAGGGGAACCCCCGGCTTCTTGTGTGCGTGGGTCTCGGGCTGTACACGGTGAAGGGGATGCAGTAGCAGGAGGTGGAAAAAGCAGCACTTTCTGCAGCGGCCCTGGGTAGGGGTGCGTGGGGTTCACCCCCGCTAACTTCTGTAATCGACCATAGACAGACACAGAAAATCGGACGTGAAACTGAGATGTCCTCCATTTCTCTCTCTTTTTTTTTTTCTTTTTTTTTACACCTGCAGGCCAGAGTAGAGAGAAAACCTTTTTTTCCTTAAATTTCAGAGGATCAACTAACCTGGGGCAGGTAAAGCTCTGAACATGGACTATCCTGTCACAACTTGCACAGGTGCTTTGGCTACCCTTACCAAAACGCACTTTTCAAATCCATTGGAAAAAGTTTGTACTAGACTTCCCATATCAACAAAGCCCATGGAGCTGTTTCTGCATCAGCTAAAACACTTACTAGTGCCGTTCAGCCTACTTATGCTACCACAGAACCAGGATAAGGTCTAAGGAAGGGGCTTTGGGTATGACCGGGCCAATTATTTTACTGTAAAGATACTAAACTGTGTCCAGGTGATCTCTCAAAATCTCTCAAAATTACTCTTTTGAAAGAAACCATACACACAATGAAAACAACCGAAGAAGTGAACAACATTTGAAAGTCCTTTTTTGAGTCATGCTTCTCGGCAAAGGTTTTGTTTCTCCCCTACTATTAATAGCAAGAAAAGTCTTAATTTAAGAATGAAGTAAATATATGTATGTCTGAAAGCAACACTTCTTACATCTTTAAGTTGAGTAATGGAGTCATTTGGAAAAAAACAAGAATCGGGTTAGCAATACTAGCCCTGAACCACAGAGACTGTAGAGAGGCAGCCGAGGTCTTGAATTTCACATGCATGTTTTCCCTACACACTGCTCCTGAATGCAGTCCTACAGGCACAGGTGTTTCACATTAAGTCAGTTTTTCCACCACAGACAAGCCTCTCTAACAGGAGAGTGAGAACAAATGCCTCCTGCACACACAAAACCAAACCCACACATCCAGATACCGGCACAAACTGCTCTTGCAACCCATAAATTTTAATAATGAGCAGCAGACAGGAAAATAAGCAATTATACAAAAGAATTTATTCCAAAAGTTGTGATAGAAATATTTTCTTTAAAAAAAGTATGTTATATACATTTAGTAAGACAATACATTCATTTAAAGTCTCAGGTTAACAGGCTTCATGGCAGGAGTGATCCCTGCCCAGGTAGGCTTCCTGCAGGCTGTGGGGCTGGCAGCACAGTTCCCTTGCTCAGATTTAGATCTGCAAGGCTTTCTGCACCCTAAGCTGAAGCTCTTTTTCAGTTAAGGTCATGCTTGCTCACTCCCCTTCGTTTGCAAGAATCCAAGAAGGGACCCAAACTTAAGCACAGCTCTTAAGGTAGTTACAGTGGGCATTTAGACAAATTAATTTTTAGAGATCTGAGTATGTGCAACTACATTTCAAGGTCATGGAAGAGAGGGATTTAAGCCTACCCTTAATTTAATGTTAGGAGTAAAGTTTGGCTTGCATATTTAGGCACTTAACTTCCAGAGTGCCTTCTGAACCAAGCACTTGTGCTGAAAAGCATTTTCACCGTCCTGACAGTCTACAACCTTACATGTGGAGAAGAAAAAAAAAATGACTTTTATAAACACTAAACAGAAGCCCATATTTTTATCAGATGGAAGCTATTCATATACTGAGAAAGGAGTGTAGTTGAACATTGCAATTTAATTTAACCTCCTTCCGAAACCAGAGTAAACATAAAAAAAAAAAAATTAGAGAGTATATCAAGGTCCTTCAGATGGCCTGTCTCCACAAAAGACAACCACGGTTTAGGAATATTACCTGGGTTTGAATTTGAATGGAATTACATGACTATATCACTGTAAGAACGCCAAAATAATTTAAAGCCTTAAATACAAACCTACCCTTTGATATACTGAAAACATCCCATCACTTTAAAGTGTAGTACTGCAGAACACAACTGTAGGTATTTCCAAGTAAGGGTTTGTCTTCGCCTAGAAATCTTAAAGTTATTATAAGCTAACTTCATAAAAATTAGATTACAACTCAAGAGTAGAGTATGAGAGGAATACAGCATGTTACGTTGTGTCAAGAAATGAGAACCTTCCCATGTTGCAATACTTTGAAATGCATTTGACTCCAAGCAATTTGAAATGTAAACCTGCCTGTCTGCTTTGAAGAGTAGATATATCTGAAGTGTAACATTTCCAAGAGTCCTTCAGGTAGGTATATTTTCTTGCTACAGGACTCCTCTACTTACCTACCGGGACAAAATATAATAACATTTTCTTATAGCTCACATGATGCTGTTACAGTCTACATTCCTTTTCCAGTACTAATGAGAATTTGTATTTAAAGTGCATCTCAAATCAGAAATCCCTAACTAATACAGAAGACGAACATTCTAAGGCTTGTGGAAGTATATCTGCTAACTCAAAATCACTGCGACACTGAGTGCCTTTTGATTTTCTGGTAGGACAGAGAAAGTTCAGACAATTAAGATACTTCTTACAAATATATGTAGCCATAGATTTGTCCAGATCCGGGTGGGTTTCTTTGCAAACGGAGCTGCACACACATACACAGAAGGCAGAATTTATCCTACAGAGAAACATTCAATTTGGTAAAGGAGTTCAAGCTTTTTGATAAGTGAGTTTAAGCTTTTAGTTCAGAAAGTTTTTTTCCAGTACTTAATACTTTTCCTAACCATCTTTCCTAATTCACCCATGACATAAACTTTATGAAAAAAAAATTTCTTACTTTCTGTAGGAAGAAAAAAATCCCATTTGTTCTATAACTGCAGCTTAAATATCTGCAACTAAGTATGAAATCTTAAATACATTGGTTTAAAAAACATAAGCCTGGTGTAATACCATGATCTTTTGAAAAAAGCTCCCTAAAGAACATCAAATCAAGCAGCTCCAGAGTCATCCAATTAAAAAAAAGAATTTACTCCTTAAAAACAGTAAATAGCATAGATTGTTTCCTCTGATTTTGCCACTAGCAGTCAAAAACATTTTTTAACCTTTATAAGACATCATACAAAGTTTCAGTACCATTTGGATGAACAGACAAAAGTCACTCTGCTCACTGTGGTTGAAGAGAACGTGATCTTAAAGGCAAAAAGCAATTGTCACTTGAACTAGTAGATGGTTCTTGCGGCTCTGCCTGGAGTTCCGGGGGCAGGGGAGGTGCACCAGGGTCTCCAGGCCCTGGAAGGGTGACTGAGAAAACAGCACACTCCGCATTTCCCATCTCTGCAATTGGCAAATTCATTGAATGAAGAGAGACAGCAGACACAAATGCAGCGGTGCTATAATCTTCTTCTGGATGATGTGTCTGGGTAGATTCTTTGTCTTTTGGTTTATCGAAAAAATTAGATTCATCTGAGTATGATCTAGAAAGGTTATTTGTTCCTCCATACAGTGAGGTCATACAGGTGCTGCAGCTTAGACCTAAGACAAAAAACAGACTGGATTCAGTTCAAATATGGTGCACTCTTAAAACCATGCTATGATTTAATATCAGTAAGGCTGTCAAAGATCAATTGTTTGTATTTTTAATAGACTAACCTCTTCATCTCACCTGTGGCATCCCAATATTTATGACAAATTAAAAAATACATGCAGGTTATCTAGCCTGGTAAGAATGATTTCTCTGTATCTTTTTATCAGGTACTATTTGATAATTCACGTTTCATTTTAGGAAGTCACTTTAGCCCTTTGACCCATCTTTTGACAGATTTTTCTTACCGTGTTCTTCAAAGTTTTAAAAGCTTTTGCTACATGGTTATACTCCAGAGTGGACTGCATTTGAAGGCTGTTTTATCTGAAGCCAAAGAAAACTTTAGGCTTTTAATCTCTAGGCTTAAAAATGTAGTTTCTTCCTTCTCTATTTCTTTTTTAATGAGTGTGGAAGGGGAAGTAAGGCTTTTCATTTAGAAGACTTATGCTTTCTTTATCTGCCTTAAAATACGAATTCATATAGTCACTTCAAGCTTGACAGATCAAAAAAGCTCTCTACCTGTATGATACAATGCATGCACACATTTACAGTGCCTAATTTTGAGTTTTGCCATTGAAGGCATGCAGGAGAATTCCCCTCAGGTTGCATTTGCTGGCTTATCTTCTGAGGTGCAAAGCTTAACAAAACCAGAGCATCCTGCCACTGCAGTAAATAGCTTCAAAAGAAAAGTGAGATAGAAGATAACCACTTATTTTGAGTTCTGAATTAGAACCTCATAGAGAGCAAAACTGAGATGCGAGGACAGACTTATCCATCATAGCAACATATTAGGATTATTTGCAATTTGTTATTTATGATGTGTTCAGACAGTAAAAAGGCAAAGCAGGATACATGCACTAGTATCTTAAACCCAAACTAGCAATATTTCCAGGATGTTGTCCCAAACACTAGAGGGAAAAAAAATATCTGTACTAAGAAACATGATTTAAAGAATTGTTGGAGGTTATTTTGCAGACTCTCAACATAAAACTTACATCTTATAAAATATTATTATGAACTTCTCACCTTTGAGAGCTTCAAGTTTTTCATTTTTGACTTTCAACACTACGTCAGTTATCTTTTGTAACAGGAAGTTTTGTGTTCTTTCTCGTCGGATAGATTCAATCAAAGCATCTAGTCCCTTTGGGTTTTCTGCTAAGTAGTCCAGTAACTTCCCAGTTTTTTTCCTACTGGAAGATCGAGAAGAAATTTCTTCTGTGTCTTCTCTAGTGAGTATTTTCTTTGAACGTAGGTAATCAAAGTGTCTCTCAGCTATGATTTTATCACACAAGTAAGGACGCATCCTTTCTAAAGCCTGAAAAACAAAACAAACTAGTATTAGCTAATCTTTCCATTTATTTAGAAGACTCTATTAGAAACCTATACCGATTTTGATAAAGGTTAATGAAACAATTTTTAAAGCTGCCACTGCATTACCTAATACAGATATTTCTCAGTATAAAAACCACCTTTTTTTAAAAAAAGATGTTATCTAATTTACTTATCCCTTTCATTAGTTTTCTTTGAGTGAACTCGGCAGTTTGAATGCACGTAAAGTAATAAGGTGAATACTTACTGAAAATATTACTTACATCAACTCTGTGGTTATCACATTTCAGAACAGTCACAAAGTAAAAATGAAAAGAAATTATACCAACAAAAACCACCAGCACCTACTCACTTCGTCTACAGACATACCCATTCTCACTGACTACCTGACTGCCACATTTCCATACTATTTGTTTCTACAAGGCACAATTTCTAAATATTGCACTTATTGAAGTTTTCTGTACTTTGAGTAAAAGCAGCCTCAGAGCAACAGCATGAACATACTCACTGTTTGAAGCATTTGTTAACTAAACACCACTTAGAAGTTCAACAGATGACTGGCATCCAAAATCCATGCACTTTCATCCACACATGTACCTACTCTCAACAACTTTACTAGCTACTTTTTGTCTTCAAACTGCCTTCTTTTGGCTTTATATTAAACACCCACCGCAGCTGGCACACCTCTAACATGCTGCACAAGAGGACAGAGACACTGCAGCTCTGAGGACTGACTCAGCCGACAAGCATAAACTGGTTGCTTAAATCATCTCCATAACCAGCAAAAAGAAAGAGGTGGAACAAACTGCCCATGGGAGGGGACTCTATTGTATATAGATCCTAACACACAGTCAATTTACATTAGGTATAATAAAGTGGATAGGTCTGTCTCAGTTCAGCACCAGTGCCTCTTTGCACCTTCAGGAACTGTAACATCTATTATCAGATCACATTTCCTCAAAGATCTTCTTCCTGGGCCGACATGCTGTCTTTTGTAACCGTACTTAATTCTAACCTGACTATCAATTTATTTATGAGGCAATTTTATAGGTACAATGTCAGAACTAAAGACTGTCATGTCATCACTTTGATTCCCTCCTTGGAGGATCAAGCATCCTCTCCTACACTGACCAATATATATTCACAATTATCAAAACAAAACCCAATCTTCCTCCACTTCATTCAGAGGCTACATACAAGCACAAACATTGCCAAAATATAAATGATATTAATCTTATTTCAATCCATGAATTAGCAAGCCTACTTGATATCAACACCGAAACAGAATTACTGCATGTGTTCACAACTCTGGTTTCAGTATCTGCTACTCTATGGAGATGAGTCACAAATAACATTTCTGTGCTTGAAAAACAAGCTCTCATTTTATATAATACTACAAAATAGGCAGTTTCTCCCACCAACATTTTTCACTATGCAGTCACACAAGAAGTCAGACACCCACTATCTGAATATTACTGATGTGAAAAAATACTCTCGCAAGTCTCATTTGATTCAAAAAGAAAAAAAACCCAAAAGATTTGAGAGCCAGAAGGAGAACCACCTTTACTTACAAGACATATGAAGAGATGGAAAGAAAGCTTTTTCCTTAAGAAAGTTTTCAAATATCCTCTGCTTTTTAAGATTAGATTCCATAACAGCAGCATTTAAAAATTGAAATTCGAAAAAGTACCCATATAGCTGTTTACTAGTTCAGTAAAGAGAAACTAGATACAAAGTTGCACTTCAAAACAGATTATGTGAAAGAGTAAACTGCTGTCTGGGATACCAGCACCAACAAATCTTAAAGAAAAAACTTCCCAGACTGCTCCACTAAGTATAGCAGAGGATAGGTGTCTCATTCTAGTTGCTCTTCAGCATCCAACAAGTACTAACCATGAATAAACAGCCAGTGGTTACACAGTTGTTACAGAAAACATCAGCTGAGCGCACACACAGAAGGCAACAGGCAGCTTTTGGCAGCAGACTATCACCACTAGATTGAATACAGCATAAAACCAAAAACCTAAGGGTGCAGCTCCTTGGTGGCTGATTTAAGATCAAGGAATACTCCCTCCTGCATGGAAGCTGCGTGTTCCTGCCCTTTCCCTTGCACTGGTGGATGCAAGGATCCAGTCAAGAAACTGATTTGGTGCATTTTGTTTTTCTTTTTCCCCCTTCCCCAGCCAGATTAATTACATGATGTGGTTTAATGTTCAGTCACATTGACAGTGGTGGTAGATTAACAACTATGACAAGAGCAGAAAAGTGCAACAGTACAGCCTATATCCATTTAAGTGGCTCTGGAATACATCTCAAGAGTCCAGTTGCAGCAAGCCCATGCCTAAATGGTTAAGAATGCAGTGGGCAAGACAGATTTCTTCAGTTCTCATGGAAATCTCACCCTACCACCAGGAGGGTCAATCAACAAATTCTGAATTACAAGAGTCAGTCAATATTTCAACATTGGAAGAACAGAGTTGATATTGAATAGAAAGACTACTGTGTTTTGACTAACATCTTCCTGTAATGAGTCTTTCACTGTATGAAGTGTATCAGCTCTGAATTCCCCTCTGCATTGTCCTCATAGGTTAACAGTTTATGAGGGACAGAAAGAGTAAACACATTAGGACAGAAGCTTTAAATATACTTTGCTCTATATTGATGATTTCGTATGGCTCACCACCTCCTTCCCAACTCCCATGTAAGACTCCAACCTTTACATTTCCTCTTCCAGACAAGTTTATTCCAACGAAGTCATCCTTGCAAGTTAGCTTTCTGGGGTGTATTGTCACATAATACACACAGAATTTCTATTAATGCAGCAGTTATATTTGAAGTGAACCTGTCAGAGTTACTTAAACAACTTTGGAACAGCTGAGTTTAAACTGAACCAGCTCTTTGTATCACAAAGCTGCAACATTTAAAATCCGACAGAAGCAGCTCTATAGCCAGATGTAATGGATTGTATTTCGATGATGAAACAAATGTTACTTCTTTATGTATTAGGTTTCCCTCAAGTCCTCCAATTATTATGGACTCTATAAGGTCAAAGACTGAAGCGACATAGAGGCACTTCTGTGAGATGCAGACGTGAATGCAGCCACCGACACAGATTAACATACATCTCAAGCTACCTACATAGTCTGATTTAAGTACTTCATATCTTTTTTGGTGTGACTACTGGATGCTAACTATTGCAGCATTACCCTGTGCTTCCACAGAAGCAAGTAATAACTTGAAAAGCATGCCTGACAAAACTATGACAAAGCATTTAAAGAAAACAATCATAAGACATTCTAAATTACAAACATAAACTATAGAATATAATAATTGATAAAGTGAGATTTTTTGAAGCTGTTATTTTTAAATTAACCAATCACTTGTTGAGGTTGATTAGCCTTAGCAACCTCTTAGCAAAGTGATAAATAAATCCAGATTGAATCAGGATGAAGCTTTCTCTCAGATTCCACGTATCAGTGAATAAATACTGGGGGAGAGGAAGAAATAATCAAGAAACCATAGAACAAAAAGCTTAAAGAAAAGTTAATCCAAATATTCATGCTTTACAAGAATCTTATTAACACGAAGAGAAGCATATACATTTGCAACTAATCTTCTGATACCGTATTAATTACTCATCACTTTCAGTCTGCCTCCTATCACTTACTGTGGTACAGATAGAGACCACGAAACCCAAACCCTCGCTGCTCTGCCCTTAAGAAGCGACAAAGGAGCGGGACACTTAGAAGACAACAAAAGAAACCGGAACTTTCAGGTGAACACCTAGCCGCAGGGTTAAGTTCCTGCGAGTCATTATTGGCTTTACACCGGACAGCCCCCTGGAGCCCAGGGAGGCGGGCCCAGGCCCGCTGCCCCCCCAGCCCCGCCCCACCGCGCCCGTGCCATCCCGCACATGACCCACCCGCCTCCGCGGGAAGGCGGCGGGGAATTCCGGGCGGCACGGTGGGGGCTTGGCTCGGCCCGGCCCCTGGCGGCCCTCCCGCCTCCACAGCGGCTTCCCCCGGCTCTAACAGGGCTTCCGCTTCCCTCGCCCGCGGCCCAGCCCCACCCTAGCCTCGTGCATTACGGCCTCTCGGCCTGCACCACCACCACCACTTACATCCTTCTTCACCTCGGCCATCTCGTCCTCCGTTAGCAGCCGCCCCACGACGCCCGAGTCCGAAGAGCTCGGGCCGGGGCCTTCCATAACGAACACCTCTCCACGACCGCCGCCGTCTTCGGGGAAAACCGCTCAGGGCAGCGCTTCCGCCCCGGGCCCCGCCCACCCACCAATGAGCTTTCAGGGAAGGCACTCCGCCCCCGCCCCGGCACCACCCATTGGAGCGTTGAGTGGAGGGGCGACACCTCCCTCCCACGAGGTGGCTGTTGGTGGCACCGCCTCGATTCCGAGGGGAGAGAGACCGCACCGCCCTCGCCTGAGGCAGGCAGGCTCGGCCGGGCCCGGCCCGCGGCGGGGAGGGGTCCTCGGCAAGAGCTGGCTGCTTTTCTTTCTTCCTGCCAGCCGGGCCCGTGGCGGCGCAGGCAGCGACGAACCGCCAGGCCTGGCGGCGGGGTTCCCGCCTGCTCTGCAGAGGCTCAGGGAGCGGCTCCTGTCACGGCATAAACCCTGCCCTTCTCCGGAACCGTCACCAGACAGTGGCAGTCGTCTGTGTCTGCAGCTCGCATCTGCCTCCCGAGGGCGTTTTAACACCCACTCCGTTAAAACAGGTGTTTGGAAAGGATGAGTGGGTGCGGGTGCCTCGGGCCTGCAGCTCCTGGCGTTATTGGCAACGCTGTACGGAAAGGCTGGGGTTTATCTGCATGATGGCATACTCTTCACAGCGTTTTTAAGATTAATGGTTGAAGACAGGAGGCCATGGGGATTTACAACAGATTGTAGGCACTGACAGTGGTCAAAACCCACTGCTGTAAACTCCCAAGGCTGCTGCAGGTGTGAGAACAAGCCACGCTGTCCGCCACGGAACAGCAAGTAGCTCTCACTTCACCCCTCCAAAGGCCAGACAGCCCTGCGCTTGGGCTCAGCAGCAGAAGCTGTCGCCGGCCCGGCCCTGCTCCCATGCAGGAGTAAACTCTTAAAGAAAAGACAGAAGACAAAACTTCATTAATCAGTATTTTTTTAAAGCTGATAAAGCTAAAACTCAGGCCATTGCTGCAGTCCCAAAAACTCTTGTTTCCAGCAGTTAAACATCAGAATGTATAGAAATAGAAGCAATCAATACTGGGTTTTGCTGTCAATAAGGCAAAAGTACCAGTTTTCCCATATTTTGCAAAGTCCTTTTGCTTGATAGGCTTTGTTAATAAAATTGTACTTCAAAAATTAACTGCAATGATACCAATTTTACAGTGCTAGCATTCCCAGCTTTTCAATAAACCCATTGGATAGCAAAGGTCCCACCCAGAATATTTGAAAAATAAAGGACTAGTCACTTTCTTACCTGGTGACAGGGCTGATTTCTGTAGAGGTGGGTGTTAAAATCAGCCAAGTCCCCAGACTGGTTGCCAGAAGAAAACCAACAACCTCTGCTTCTTGCCACTGCTGTGATGGTCACTTCTGCCCAGTGTAAACTCCTACAGACTCACCCTCACCCTGCAGACCTGATTGCTGGTAATCTGGCAGCACACATCTGCTCACAACCCACATCCTTCTGTGGTGTTATTCCCACTCCAAGAAGCCTTTGTTTGCTGTAGTGCATTTGAATTTCTCAAACTGGCCTGTGTATCTGGATTAAACACCTGAAATACACAGTAAATGAGTGTTTATCTCCCATTTCCCTGCTCAGAGGGCTGCAGTGCAGGCCATTTCTTTCAAGTCCAAGTGTCTACGTTGATCCTCCCTAATCTGGACTAGGTACCCAAATACGTGGAAAGGTTTCAGATACTCTGATGCTTCCAGTGAGCTGACTGCGGTGCTTTTGAGATGGAGCCAGGCATCTTCCCAGCCCCTGACTCCCATCCTTGTTCATTAAACCAAATGCCTTCCAGCTCCTCCTCTTCAAGGTGAATTATATTGTAGACTTTGCTGGCTCTGTACAATACTGCTGATAAAAATAGTTATCATGCATTCTGGATTTAGGGAACTTGTTAATAACCTTGCTCAGCAAGAGGCACAGTTCAAAGCCACGTGATGTCTGCAGGGTTAGGCTTCTGGATTCCTGAGCCATGTATGAGACAAACTGAAATGAAATGAACTTTAGCAAGCAGGAAAAGAACATGTGGTGAGAGAATACAAGAATAGAATGTACTTTAGCAGACTTAATGCTGATAAAATCTAACGGGATTTAACAGTCCAGGCAGCTGGAAGAAGGCTACTCTCAGCAAGAAACTCATTTCAGGAAGTTAACGTCAATCCAATATGAAGAAGTGAGCCTCAATGACGAGTGAGCCAAGGGTTCTTTCTTTCAAAGGAGGTGGGAAGATTTTGAACACTGCATTGATTTTATGAGCATGTACATATGCAATATCCATCCAGAATACATTTCTAGAGTAAATTTCCAAATAAATTTTGGAAACTGCTTATAACCCAGAACTCTTCAAATCTTTCACACTATTGGTCCCTGTCCTGGTTTGAGGTAAAGCAGAACCAATGTGCTATTTTACAATTTTACTTTTTCAGCTGAGCCTCTTCTAACTAACTAAACTCTGAAATTAACAGCATATTGTTCAGAAAAACTTCACTCTCACACTGATGAGACCTGATTATCCCAAGGAATGGCATGCAGAAAGGCCCTTGCTTATATTTATTGCTATAATAACAAAGGTCAGGTCATTTCAGTATTTGCCCCGTTGGAGGGTCAGAAATGGGAAAACCATAGAGGGGTCACACCTGTAAGGAGGAGCAGACAGGACAGGTGACCCCAAACTGACCAACAGGGTATTCCATCCCATCTGCATCATGCTCAGTACAAAAGCTGAGGGACCAAAGGGTCAACTCTCTTTCTTCGATTGCCAAAGTCTGAGGAAGACCCTGCCTGTTCATCTGCCTTTGGCCTGGATCTGAGCATTCCTGACTCCAGATCTGGAATCCATCTCCTGTCGATCACCAAGTCCAGTTGAGGACTTTTCCTGGTGCCCGCTGGTGACGTGATCATCATCCTGGGATCTTGATACGGCTTTGTGTATACTGTATCTATTTCATTATTTCCTTCCTTTTTTTAAACTCATAAATCTCCTTATCCTCTTCCTCTCCTTTCTTTTTAGAGGAGAAGAAGGGCCATCTGTCAGTCTGGTTTTGGTAATTTTGGCTGAAACCATGACAGTCCTAGAAAATGTTGCAATGCTGTCATAACTGGTGAGAAGAGGTCAGTCAGCTTTTCAGAGCTGCAACTGGCTCCTGGTTTTCTTCCCCCTCTGCCCTCATTGATCAACCCCTTCCCTGGCAGCCTCTCCTTACTGCAGGGCAGGGGCCTCTACCTGAGAGCTTCATCTGCTCCCATCCCATTCTGCCTCTGGGTTCTTATAAGGGTCTGGGTCTTGCCTCAGAACAACTGCTTTTTGGAGCTATCAAGACTCCCCTGACCCCTGTGAGAGCGGTAGGGCTTTACACCCACAATTCCCTAGGGAGGAGGAGAAAAGCTGCCAGGCAGAGAGAGTTTGTTTCAGTTACAGATCAAGATCAAGGGCCTTGCCCAAACGGAATGGGTATCTGCAAGTTTGCAACTAGGAACCCACAGCAATCAGCCTACAGCTCATGAATTTTGGGGTGTGAGGTTGTTGAAAACATTGGGTATCTGGAGTTTTTGATGCAGGAGACTATGGCTGAGGCTTTTTCGATACAGCGGAGGGTGAATTCATACATCCAAGTGTAGAAGTCTCTACTTGCTGAACTCATATTCCAGAGCTAAATTTTGCAAAGGACATTCCTTCTGCTTTTAAGAAGTTCCTTAGAGAATCACAAGTGGCAAGTAGGACTGGCTTTATAGCTTCTGTTATTTTTAATTATTGTCGTTTAAAACCAAATTGAAGTAAATTGGTACCAACTCTCTCCTATAGATACGAGTACACACAGATGCACGTCATTGCAGTACTTTCCTATTTTAATTGAACCGAGCTAAATGTATCCACATTAGACATAAGACTGATTTAAAATATATTAGTATAAAACCCATACTTTTAATCAGTCCAGTTAAATTAGTACGAAGGGAGTATTTAGATCAGCCCTAAATTTTTCCTTGTCACTGCTTCTCCAGCAAGAAGAGTATTAGATAGATTATGGCTTACTTAAAGTCTTATTACTAGCAAAGCTGTACAGTTTGGAAGTAATGTAATTCTTTTGCTACAGTACTGTTAATTTATGTTGGGTTCCTTAAAAAGTTGAAGCAGCAATATTGAGGCCTTGAACAATTGAATCTTGGATTGCCACAAGGTGGCACTGAAGGCCCATGAGCACTTGCACACATGTCCCAGAAGCCTGGAGGGACTGCATTGTCTCCGGAGATGGTTAATCCTAGTATCAATACCTAATGATATTAGAGCACAAGGGTACAAGCAGAGATTAGCCCCACATGCACTATTTGTAGCACACAACAAGTGGTATTTGGACATAAAACACGCGACCATCTGTCAGGTTACCACAAAGCAATGTCTGTAATGTAGTCACCTCTCTTGACATCTTGGGGAGGAGAAAAGACACAAAAGCTACGCGAATAATTTAACTACTACAGTCACGCCATTAAACCTTTGTCGTTTCACCTTTTGTAACTTAAAATATGTACAGGAACTACAGAGAAAATACTATACCACAGTAACATCTGTTGAGTTATCTCGGACAATCATAAAATTCAGTCACAACCATTGTATCTAGAACACGTAGGCAAGATCCTTCTCTATACGTCATTCTTAAATGTAGAGTCTAAAATAATTATTTGGTTTTATAAAGTAAAGACTCTTCCTAGAGGCTTAAATTTTTTAGCACTAGTGTCTATAATTGGCTTTATTTCTGGGCATGTAACAAGCTTCCAAATTAAAAGATGGCATGAAACAGTATTAAATTAAATGCACATGCTTTCAGTTTCCAAACAAAAGGCAAAACTACACAGTGCACAGTACAACTGACACTTTATTCCTTCGTGATAGGGATATATAGAATCGAAACTGCAAGAGTCACAAAAAGAAAAATGAAAGTGCAAACCTCTATTAGAACATGTTATGGAATGTATGGATGCTTTTGGCACAAAAAGTGGGGAACTACATACCGCAACATGGTTTCAAATTTAATGAAACGTAACACTTCTGTGTTCAGTAGTCATATTTGTGCACTGCAGAACAATACAATGTAAACCAGTGACTAACACAATTCACATGCACCCCTATACAAGTTACATCACACGTTCAGTTAAAACTTTTCTGAAAATACGTGAGGTCCAACGATGCTTTGTTCACAACCACTTAACAAATACCATTCTTTGAGCAGTCTTATCTTTTCAGCTTCCTTATTGATAAAAGGAAAAATAAAGAATCTTAAATAGTAAATTATTTTCCCCAAATGGTTCCATGTGAATGTTGATGTTAAAGTAATTTGGCTCTGACTTTACCAATGTAACATATAAGAAGCTGAATGAAGACAAAAGCTCATTTTTTCAATAATTCATCCCCCATTTGCTGCGAACCAACAGCATTCTGTGCACTGACTTCTTGCTTTTAAAACTGGACATAGTGTTGCCTGTGAGCTCTGTACCTATCACATGGAAATCACCAAAAACCAGAGCATAGCTTCATATAGTGGCATCTATCTAGGATCCAAAAGGAGTATATTAGCATGGAAAAGAAAAAAATGCAGAAATAGAAGAATTCAAGTTTATCTTATAAGGTACAGTATGCATTTACATTTTCCCTGCAGAGAGAGACACTGTATTCACATTCTGGTGAAGAAAGAAACCCACATATCACAGCTCTCCCTAAAGTCTTGGTGAAGATAACATCCGTAAAAGATCTAAAATGCACATTGTAGCTCTTTCACTTCAACTGAATTAAACTGATTGCTCAAAGGAAAAAAAGCCTTTGATGAGTAATTCAATCCTCATTGCTGAGCTATTAACCTCAAGAACTTCTGCACTGGCCTGCTATGTCACACAGCCTGACAGTTGTTATCAAGTGTTTTATGTGGGCAGCTATTAGCGTTCAGTGTCTCATCTCCTTTTTTGGTTTGAGATTTTATTATTTATAATAATCAAGGATGATGATTTGTATCAGGCATCTGAGAAATGTTCTGGTGACAAGATGTACAGGATGCCCATTAGATGCATATGTATCACAGCAGAAATGTCCCCATAACCGAATTCTTCATTTGGGCAACAGAAAAAAATAGCTAACAGCAACAACAGGAAGCATTTGGCATAATTTTAGTTCTTAGTACCATACAGCAAATGCACAAAAGTACTCTAAATGGTTTTGCTTTATAATGCCAGAAAAATAATAATGCTAAAAGCGGAGAGGCCAGGGCAAACCCACTAACCAGCATAGGTAACTTCTGGCGTCAAGCTAAGATGTAATTTAGAGTGTCTATGTTTGGAGGCTTTTAGTACCTACTGAGACCAACAGAGAGAGAGCAGGTGTGAATTCTGCCTGAAGTTAGACAGTTTGAATACGACTTGAATCAACACTCGAGGGAATTCAGGTCCCTCAGCCACAACCTTGCTCCTTCTGTATATCAAAATGCAGCCTTGAAGGCAAGGAAAGCCACATGGCAGTAGGTGAAAGACTAACCTCTGTCAATGCAGATGTTTCTCAGCTCTGAGACTCTGACTCCCCTTCTCCCTCCCTTGGGGAGCCAGGGGAATTCATTGTCACCTATTCTATTGCATTCAGGGACACAAGGTACTGACAATGCCCACCACAAACGTTTCTCTTTTCTGCAGTAACCCTAAACAAGAGTAACCCGTGTCACTCACTGGATCTATAGCTCCTGTTGGAACTCCCACAGTCATCCGTTCAGCCCAAAAGAAGTCACTCAGACCCAAAGTGGGCCCCTCAGTTTCTCCTCCCTCCTGGCACCTACTCAAGGAGAGAGTGAATTTAGGATGGTCCACCATTGGTTGGGATACTTTGGAGTGAACAGCAAAGAGGAGGGAGGAGTACAGAAAAAGAAGACTCCAGTAGGAGAACTGAGGCAACAGAAGGCAAAATCACTTCGGGTTAAAAGAGGAAAGTGCTCATCATGCCATGAACTAGAAATGAGAGTTTGAGGAAGGGAGAGACAGGCATGAGAGGGTGGAAGGAAAAAATAAACCACAACAGAAAGTTTTGAGATCAGTTGAATAGAAATCCCACAGCCTAATGCTGTCCCAGTGTAGGTGGATCCTATGGCTCCCTAGCAAGAGGAGGAAAAGGAACTGAAGGACATGGACAGGGATCAGGCCCCAAGGAGGTACATGGACAGGTTGTAGGGATTCTGTTCCAGCTTTGTACGACAGCTCCATGGCTGCACAGGTTTTTTAACAGAGTACAGCTTGCCTCTAGAAGGTGAGAGTTAAATACTACAGGGCCACTTTTTTTTTGGCACAAAATCTTTGTTTAACGTCATTTTAAAATGCAAGATACTTTAGCAGATATTTAGAAAGCACCAAGGGAAAGCAGAAAAAGAGATTCCTCCCCTGCAATGTTTACATCCTTAGAGCCTGATCACCCATGTCAGGCTTAAATGACGGTGCACGGGAATAGAGGAGACAAGGGGGAAACATTAGGAGAACCCTCTGGGACAGCACACAGCCATAAAAACAGCACTTGCTGTTTGCCTGGCTCAACACTTCCTTTGGGACATACTGTCTTTTCACATACATTGTACTTGCACGTCATTCCACTCTCCCTCATGTTACATCAAGTCATCACCACATATGGTGTGCCCACAAAGCATCACATCTATAGTGGTAGCTGCCAGGAGGTTTCTTCCTCATTAGCCACTGAGATGAAACGAGAGATATGCTGAGGAGTACCTACGGATATGAGTACTTGTGTTTCCTCCCTTATGACTGCACAAAAAAGCACGCAGGTTTCCAAAGGACATCCCAGTGTGTGCTCAGTCAATAGTGTTTGCTTTCCTGCAGATCACATTGCCTGAGGTCCCTCCATCTCACCTCCTACTGTACCTTAGCAACACACTACAAGTGGTTCAGGAAAGGTGGAGGAGATGCCTAGGAAGCTGATAACATGTTCAGACTATTTGTCAGTGTCCGGAGAGTTCTCACTACTGCCTCTGTTTGGGAATTTCTCCATCCTTAGTTTACAATTGATTTTAAAAGAAGCGTGTGAATACAATGGGGTATGCTTCACTATACTGTGGTGAAAAAAAGTATGACTCAGTGGGTAAACATTTTGTGGAATTTGCTGCAAAAATTATATTTGTTTTAACTGAATACCACAGTAAATAGTCACGCAATTAAAAAAAATAAGATTGTTATTGTTCCAAGGAAAACTGCCTCAAGGGCAGATAAAGTACAAATGCCAATCTTTCAGGAAAAAATAACTCCGCTTACTCAAGAACATAATCCAGGAATAGCTGTCCTTCAAGTCCTTCTATCACCCTTCTCTTTTGAATTTTTCTAGTAAGCAGCCTCCAAAAGAGCAGAAAACAGAAAGAACAGACACAAACAAATAAAAAAGTGAACTAAGAGAATTANTTTAATTTTTTCCAAAAGCATCTCAGTCTTTCATTTTTGTGGTCAGGGTGCTCCCTAGGACCTGTTTTTTTTAAAAACTCCTCATCCATTCTCACCAAATTGAAAGTCATGGCATTAGTAACAAACTGGGACCTGAACTTGCAGGTTCTATCTTGTGTGGCTGCACTACTGTCTCTTTTTCTGTCATCCAAGTTTCCCAGGCAGGGGCAGACATTGCCCTTGAACACTCCCGTTGGAGGAAGCATTTTCCAAAGTTGCTACCTGGTGTCTGAGACTGATTCCAGTCACAACTGTGCCCAGCAGGAGCAACGTGATATGGCTGAGACAGGGAACACAGACCACTCATTGCCCACTGTTCCAGCTGGTGTATGGAAAGCTGCCCTACCACACAAGATACCAAATTCATGAGCCCACTGAGTTTTCTTCAGTCCCCCCTGATACCTTGCATCACTGAAAGCACAGGGGACCCAAGGAAGGAAAAAAAGACAGGAAGCAAGAGAAAAAAGACAGGAACAGTGTAAAGACAACAGAGGTGCTCAAAATGTTAAGAATTAGTTGGTTTTCATAAAATTTTCACACAGATATGTTGAAACACTAAAGCTAGGGATTAGCCATTATAATTGTCGTCTTCTGCTAGCCCACGGGACTAACTTACTTCAGAGTTATGTGCCCCCCAAACCATATATCCACCTTAAATACCATCTGCAAGGACATAATAAAAATACACAAAGCAAAAAATTTGTAAACAAGGGTTAGTAGCACAGTGGTACAGTAGATTGTCAATAAAACCAATAAAAGTGTGGATACAGATTCATCTACCTTGTGTGTAACATTATTGCCAGGTACAAGGGAGGGACTCTGTAAACTCATAATTCTGAAGTTTTGCTAATAAGCACAGAGCAACAGGTGAGTGCCCCGTCTACTTTCTCCAGTTCTGTGTTGGCTATTGGGATCAGCATGTGGTCCTTCAGTTTTTCAAATACCTGTTTAGGAAAGAAAATGGAACAGAAATTGTTAACACTTTATGTCTCTATTCTCCCTTTTCTGTAAGTGAATGAACAGAAATGGATTTATTAGGGGGTGCTCATCACTCGTAATCAATGCTAACTAGCATTTACAGTGTATGCAGCCTTCTGGCTATGGGATTCACACATATCTATGCTGCAGTGAGGGGAACTGTTGCTACGTCCAGTTATGCAGAAGCACCAGGGGCGTAAGAGAGAAAGTAATTAAATCAGTAGTGCAGACGAGAACAGAGCCCAGGCCTCCCACCTTTCACCACCTGGTGTTTCCACGATGGGATACAAGAGCTCATTCTGGAAAGCACTCGGTTTCAATTCCCACCAACTGCCTGGCAAGGTCAGGATGCCGGGGGTCTCCCAGGCTCCCTCAGCGTGGCTCTCACCTTTGCGCTCTCCGGGTACTCCTCAGGGGCTCGGTGCAGCAGGACATGACCTTTGCTGGGAATGTTTAAGTAGATGCAGTTTGCTGCAGCATCATCGGGCACTGTCAGCTTGTCATAGCGGTGGTCACTCATCTGTTGCATGGTCTGCCAGGAGACACAAAGCGCAGCTATTTAGACCAAACACAGTAGCAGTCCCAAGCAAATGGGAGAACAGAGCCTTCAAAAAAATAGCTAATTGTGACTGCCAAAGTCAGCCAAGGACCATTTTGCTATGCAACAAGTAAGGAGATCACTTTTCATCTATGGTCTTCAAGGAAGAATCTACGAACCCTAACTGAAATGAGCAGTAGAAAACCTTTGTGAAACAGTTCCTGCAAGCAGCAGGATTAAGCAGGGCACTCAGAAAGGATCCTCCATGAGGTCTTTTCTTTAAGGAAAGTACATTGAGCATGCAAAACTCCTGCTCACATTGATGGAAACTATAGGTGCTCAGTACCTTCCAAAAAAGCAGGCATCACTCAATATTTATAAAACGAGAGTGAATTAACATAAACAGGACAGGAACAGTTCCCAGCTTGGATATCAGCCCAATCTTAATTCTTTTCAAGGACCTCCTTTCTACTTGCCAAGCAGTTACTCTTTCAATAAGCACCTGTGCTGGGGAGCGAGAAGGCATGTCTGCACTAATCCTCGTTCCCAAGGGGACAACACAATAACCTCCTCAGAACAGTAGAGCTGGTGGGTTTCTGAGGTTTGGTTTATAAATATAGGGCTCATACACAAATTTGGATCCTGGATGGAATTTCAGAGACAGAGTCAAGCACACGAGAAGCCTGAGATCCCGTGTTTTGGATCAGGCTCAACTTTTTAATAAAGAGGGGAAAAGCCTGGAGACAAGACGCCTGACTCCCCATTGTACCCTTCCAGCTTTACATCAACTTCACCCTGACAGAGACCTAGAATAATGCACAACTGAACAAAGCTCAGAGTCAAAAACTTGGTTCTACTGAAAGCCTAAGCAAATTTAAGTGTTTCAGTTTCTCGCCTGGCCCTGCTAAGTTCCCACATACATTGCAAACAGAAAGAAAAGGGTTTCAGCTTAAAAACACACTAATGTTATCTTAAAAATAAATTGATATTCTGATCACAAAATTTTTCAACTAAAATTTCCTTCTCGGGGAAAACCCACAGATTTACAACACATATCAGAAAGCAAGCTTTAATTTTAGACACAGTTAAATTAATTCCTAAATTATTTGCAAGTTCATTTGTACTACTTCTCAGTCATTAAAAAATATTACATGGAACTGAATTATAAGGAGGATCTACAACAAGATATTGGGAAGCAACAAAGCAATTCCTGCTTGCACACACCTACAGTAATTCCTTTATAGGTCTGGATACATTTTTCATGTTGTGGCCTGAGTCATCCACATCCTGCTGAACATGAAACTCACAAGGAAGAATGCCTTGCATTCCTGAGGAAGTGTTGTCAGATTGTCATTTCTTGTTCATTCTGAAATTACAAAACTTTCCTGAGTTCCCGAGGTTACATCTACCTCCATAAAAGGTTAATGTGTTTTTCTGGGGAAAAGTCCTTGCATCTTTACGGTGCTTACCATGGTTGACTTTCCTAATTATAATTTTGTTTCTGTGATGTTGCCAAGACACATTTTATTATGATTCCCTTGATGCTGCAGACATCTAGCAGCAGGTGACATGCTTGCACCCAGTGCAACTCTACTCCCTGGGAACCAGAGCCAGCAGACTTGTCCTCTACCTGCAGCTTCTCTTTTCTTCCCTACATCATCTTTTTAAGCCTGGATTAAGGAAACATATTTATTAAATTTGCACTGAAATACATGTACCAGTAGAGGAAAAGCCACTGCGCCTGGTTTTTGTGCAGCTCCCAAACAACTGCACTCTCTTCAGGACTTGTTGGAAACAGAATCCCTATATTGTACGTTTTCTATAGGAACAGCTCATTCGTCAGAAACACATTGTGAATCACTGTGAAAAATTTCCATATGAAATTATGAATTAATTCTTAAGCAGAAGGGTACAGACACATCTCCCATTCATTTGCTTCTGCGAAATGCTGACGTGAGAACAGCAGTGGCAAGCAGAAATGAAGAACGAGTGGCAGAACGCTGGCTGTGCCTCAGGAACCTGTCTCAGGGAGCTTGGGGGATGATGGCAAGGGCACATTAGGAGGATTGTTTTGAAGATTAAAAAACCTAGAAATTGTGGCTGAATTAATTCAGGTACAAATATGAAAAAATGACAGGGAAAGTGAGGTGAAGCAGCACAGGAGCTTGAGTACACAGCTGCGACAGTGGGAACGAGAGCTCAGCTAGCCTGAACACTACGGCAAGAAAGCATTTTAGTAACTGGAGGGTTGACAATACAAATTTACTCTTTTCCTCATTTCTTAAGAAGGAAATCATATTTGCAAGCTTTCATCGCTGGTACAACTATGCTTGCATGTTGAAATAAAATTTTAAAAACCACTTTCTTGAGAGAGCACCCAGGCAACAACACCCTGAACCTGCCCCACGGGGAGACTCTGAATGCAGCAGAAATGCACAAGTTATTTTAAATGCCCGTGGGGTTCTCCATAGTTGTATTATGTAAAGTCATTGAGTGCATGTGCCTGGCCAGATAAGAGAGAAAAGCAAGGTCCTTTGATTGTATTTTCTATCAGATATACCCCAGAAATACATATTTTTTTGGAAATGACAAGTTTACAAAGACTATAGGGCTCACACAATGCTTTTGCTGAGGGCTGGCTTTCTGCCCACAAATGTTGTACGACCAGCTACGTTAAGAGCCAGACATTTCCCGCATGCCTAGTTTTTCTGGGAATTTTCTTCAGCCTGAAAAGGGTAATTTTCATTGCGCATTCTCTCAGCCCTTAGTCATGCTTTCCTTATGTTGAAGTCATTCACATAGCCTAAAATGCCTTTTCTATAGTTATTTTACAGTGTGTCCTCAGACAACTGAGGTAATGGATAAGCTAAATAATCCTAAATATGAAGCAGCATTATGCATGAAGGAAAAATGTGTATGCATTTAGGGCCTATTATCACTAACAGGGTTAAGATGACTGCATGCTCTTTTAAAACAGGCCAAGCCTAGTTACAAATTTTCCCCCTCCATGAGAGCTCAGCCCCTGTCTGAGCTCTGTTGCCATCCGGGACAATGACCAAACCCACCACACCTGCAAATGCGCCTTTATGTCTCCAACACCCCACAAGCAAAAGCAAACATACAGTGAACACTCCTCTTGCTAACACAGCAACGAACACTGCACTTAAAAATGCCCCCGTCATGATGACAACGAAGCAGAAGTGCAGATTTTCAGGCTCTGAGTTTTGTTGTTATTAGCCCCTGGCCCTCAACATTTAAAAGACAAGTCAAACCTAAGCCCAAGTCAAATGCATGTAAGCCTACACCCACAGCATCATTCCTTCAACACATTTCAGCTACACTTTCCTAAATCCTTCAAGCCACAGAATTCTTAAATTAAAACTATTCACTTAAAACTATTTAAGATATGTTTTCTATCCCATCTCTTTTTCTTCTTTCCAAGCACATTAAAGTTTGGCCTGTTTTACACTGACGCTTAAGCAATATTTGGCCTGGGGCATAGAGCAAATTAGAATATTTTAATCCAAGAGATTGAAAATTGTGAGAAAACATTAAGCTACATCAAGATTTTGACTATAATGATGAAAATGAAGTGGTTTTGTAGTGCAGGGCACCCAATACTGATGAGAAGAGTAATGCAGGAATGTGCAGCCACATCCCCCCAGCCTGGCTGGCAGTTTGCAAGCACAGCGTGCTTCTCTTCTGCTTGGAGGAAGGACCACTTGTCTGGGAACATCAGGCTTATGCCCTTACACACTTAAGGCAAAAGTTGAGGAGAGGCACCTGACCAGTACCTTGCCATCTGGAGGGATGATGGAGAGAGAAAGGTAGTGATTGCTTGCTACCTGGAAAACACTGCTGATTAGCAAACCTGCCATTTTTTAATGCTTGCAGAACCTGGAAAAGCTTCTTTTTTAGTGCTGCCTGATGAGGGTCACCACCTCTAAATGAGAAGTGATGACATCCCACTTCTGGATCCTAAGAGAAGAACTGGAGGAGACCAAGATATGGTGAGCAATTTCCAGGAACCTCAACTCATCAGCTGTCATACAGAGCGATACCACCTATAGCACTGCCCCAGGGGTCTGTCCAGTTGGCTTCTGAACCGTAGGAAAGTAGCTTCAGAGTTTGAACACATACTGTGTGCAGAACCATTTCTTTTCCTTTCTTTTTTGAACTTGTCCCTTGCCTTCAGAGCTCCCCTGGTTCTTGCAGGGGAAGAGAAAGCAAACAATTGATGCCCAGTTGCCTTTTTCACATCATTCCTGATTTTACAGGCGCCTATCAATCCATCTTAGTTGTCTCTTTTTCAGGTTATAGTAATAGTTTGCTTAGTTTGCCTCCTTAGGCAAGCTGTTCCAGGTATCCATCTGTCCTTATTGCACTTTTCCAAATCTTTCCAATTCTAGTGGAATGAAGGATTGAGCATACAAAGTGCACACAACAGTAAACATGCAGATGCCCCACAGCTTTAATCAGTGGCATAGTGATGTCCTCTATTTGATTTTCAGCTGAGCTGGCAACTTCAACAAGCCCAGGATCTTATTTCTGTAGTAATGATCAGTCAGAGCACATTAGTTAGTATGCCATGTTCATACTGTCATTCTCCCTGTCGCTGCTACACATCACTTTACACGTATCTACACTGAATTTCATTCTTTGTTGTATTGCCCTATTTCTGCCTGTTAGGTTCTTCCTCACTTCTTCATATTTGGAGAAACAATTGGCACTGAAAAGAGAAAGCAACAGCCTTAGGGTTTAACACAAGAAAGCAGAGAACAGAGTGGGGCTGGAGAGCTATGCCGCAGTGCTACACGCCTGGGTGCAGGGACTCAGCCTACCATACAAACAATGCTACTACTCAACAGCTTCTCAGAGTTTCCTTGAAATGCAGCAGTGCCAACAGTGGCCATGGATACCTGAGCAGGTTGACCAGAGGAGACGGAAAAGCAGAGCTGGAAAAGCCAGAAATCTTGCTTGAATGTCAAGACCCATCAGGAGCGTCATCACAGAAATGCAGACAGGCAGGAGAGATAACCGTGGGATACATGTAGTAGAAAGGGTACAAGACAGCTACTTTAAGCAGCATAAATTATAGTAGAATGATCTAAGGTTTCTTGTAAAGCATTGAAAAGTCTCCTAGAGATAGACCCTATGGATGCAAATGCAGGATCCCACAAATACAACAGAAAAATTGCACTCTAGATTTAATCAAAACGAGCAATGCCCCAGTCTGCCATGGTGAACGTGTGAAATTTCTTAGCCCATACACAGCCAGAGCGTTACTCCAGTTTCCACCTACCACCCATGCTCTCAGCAGCTGGGCTTTGAGCTCTTCCTGCTGCATCCTCTCAGTCATGTTTTCCAGAAAGCAGAACTCTTTAAGCAACCTCCCCCACCCTGCTCGGCTTTTCCTGGCACAGGACACCTTCTGTGTCACCACAGATGCGATGGGTACCCCGTGTCGTTCCAACCTGTGCTGCTTGGTCCCTCTGAACCAGCTGGTGTCACAACCACCCTGTCACCTGCCAGCCAGCTCTGCCCAAGGACTGCTGCAAAGGGAAACCACAACCTGAGCAGGGGAAAAGGAAGCAGCTTATGTTTCTTGTTGTCAAGAAGGTAAGAGGCCAAACATCCTGCCTTTTGGAACAGGAACCCAGTGAGAGAATAGTCAAAGAAAAAAAAAAAAAAAAGAAGCAAAGGAGTAGAAACATGAGTCCCCATTTACGCAAGTCAAATGACATCAACTCAGTCAGCCTCTGACCCAGCTTCTGTGGCCCACAGCCTTACCAGTGACAACAAATACGTGTTGAAAGGAACACTTCCATCGCCCTTTACAAAACCAAATATAAATTACCTAATATAACAATCTCTATCCTATAAATACATACTTTTGAGTTTGTATTTTCAATAGGACTAGAGTCTCCTGCATATATGCAAACTAAACAGCAGTGACACTCAGTTAAGCATAGTACGCTTATTACAACATCTGACTTAAAAGAAAAACACAACTAGTTGCCTTTTTAAAGTAGCAGGTCATCTTGTACTCAGTTAAGACTTCTGTCCTGAGAGGCTCTATAACCATAATTCATATAGTAATAGAAAATCAGGAGCTGAAAGTATACAGTATCTCATAGGATCTGGCATGGAGTGAGCCAATATGAGTTAAAGGAAAGTGCACAAAATTTTATAAATTGACTAATCTTCCTATCTATACAGTTGAGAGCAGCAAAGTCTCATTTATTTTTATTTCTTTATTTATTTGTAGGGGCAAGTTGTCAATTGCTCTCTGGATTTCACTAACTTTTCTTTGTTACTTTATTACAGAAGTCAGCATTCATCTGCACTTTCTGCTAACTCCCTACCTGATGTCATCCTCTTTAGGTTATTAATATTAGTAATCATTTCCACAGCAAACCATTGTGATATCCTAAATAGAGGATTATGACTTCATGCAGGGAATAAGCAGAGGCACAAATGATGAATTCTTAAGGAAGAAGAGATAATGTTTTCAGGCAAACTTGTGCATTACTAGAAAAGCCAGACACTATACAGACAATAGGAAGAGCAGATTTATACAAGCTGTTTCATGCTGCCCAGGGGTACAGGCTGCTTTCTAAGAACACTGGATAGACAAAGTTTTCCCTTAGGTGCCTATTCCAGAGGTGCTTCTGTGGCAGAGCTGGGAACCCTTGGCCTTTTATGCAGGCAAGGGGTTCTCTCATGCAGGGAAACAGTACTTGACTTTTTAAAGCTGGCACATTGCAGAGACTTCACTTATACAAGATATAATAAGAACAAAAGTCTATTAATCACCGGAATGGGGGAAACTGCAAATGGCTAGAACAACTCCTTGTGCCCAAGTCTTTAAAAGTACTGCTCTGATCATAGCTTTGGATACAGACCAAGGGCCTAGTTGCCCAAAAGAGACTCTTTTGTATTTTATCCTTAAGATGCGGTTTTGATAAGCCTCCCTTGACCTCTGTCAAAACAGCGTACAGAGCTCCATTTGCAATAGCATTATTCAGGGAGTAATTTAGGGAATGAATGAGCTCCACCCCCAATAGAAGATATTGAATGGGAGAGTCAAGAACAATGGAGAGCAAATCATGTCCAAACTTTTATTGAAAGCAGGAAAAGAAAGTAAGTTATTTGCTGAGGACCCAGTATTGCACTACTGTACATATTCCAATATGCTTCTGACCATAATGAAATCCCATCAATTAATGAGGTTGGAGCCCAAGATACCATGGACAAGCTCAGAACTGCAGATGTCACCACCGCTGTGGATCCTGCTGAGGCAGGTCTGTGCAGAAGACATGAGAGCTTACAAGCTCAGCCGCATTATCTGCTCTGCCTTGCACCTCTCCTGGCAATGCCACTCAGACTTGATATCTGCCATGGCCATGCTGCCTTTGTACTTAGCATCTGTTCCTTTGTAACAACCAGGTTAAATTCCAGATATTTCATGTGAAACTGGGAAGTACTCCATTATCCCAGATCTTGGCAGGCGTATCTCAGATAGAGCATCCACAGGGATTAAGGTCAGGCCATAAGAAAGGCTGAGAGAGGTGGGGTTTTTCAGCCTAGAGAAGAGAAGGCTCTGGGGAGACCTTCCAGTACCTAAAGGGAAGTTCTAAGAAAGATGGATACAAACCTTTTAGCAGGACACATAGCGATAGGACAAAGGGTAATGGCTTTAAATTAAAAAAAGGGTAGATTTAGACTAGATAACAGGAAGACATTTTTTACAGTGAGGGTGGTGAAATACCAGCACAGGCTGCCTGGAGAAGCTCTAGATGCCCCATCCTGGGGAAATATTCAAGGTCAGGCTGGACAGGGCTCTGAGCAACCTGATCTAGTTGAAGATGTCCCTGAAGATGTCCATGGCAGTGAGGGTTGGACCAGATCACCTTTAAAGGTCCCTTCCAACCCATCCTATTTATGATTCTATATAGTGAGATGAGTGCTCTCTGCATTGCAGCCCTAGGCACTATGATAGATTTCCCACCTTCCTTTTAAGTCCTCTGCTCCCTTTTGAGGTCTATCACCAACCAACAGGCACCTGACATTGCCCTGGAGAAGGGAGGGTCAGCTGGAGGCTTTCTCTACCAGTCCTATGGGGACGCCCTGGGGATAGTCCTGACTTCAGAACTTACCGAAAGGGCAACCCTAAATTCCCAACAGGTAAGAGAACAACATCATTAGGAGGCACTTGTTACAAATACAACACTGCTTACAAAGGAATAGTTGAGATTGGCAAAGCTGGGAAAATGTGTAACCCTCAGATTCTTTGGGATTGCTACTCAGTTATCCAAAGGGTAACAGAGAATGGTTTGACCATAAACAAAGCTACTGTGTCCACCATCATCTGCTGCTGTCCTAGTCCTTGATCATCACAGAAAGCAGAGAAGATTTGTGCTCTACCAACGAACACAAACAGTCAAATACAGAAATGTGGCTTTTCAGGATTTAGTACAGAACAAGAACGTACAGAAAGGAGTGTGTAACAGATGCTGGGTCATGGTTGCCATTGTCCTCATTACCTAGCATTTGCCTTTGCTGCTGGAACCTGAACTGTATTTTGTCCTGGGCCAGTTCCTGCTCATCTGCTGTCCCAGCAGATGTCCCAGGGCTGTACCCCTTGTTGTGGAAAAAGCAGCACAAAGTGTTTGACCGCAGCGCTGCCCTGTCACCTCCCCACACTGGAGCCGGCACTGTCACAGGCTGAATTCACCCTCATTCATGGTCACAGTAAAGGTCAGCAACTCCAGCTGTGCAGGATCAGAGCCCAAAGGTGACATGTTTGAAGGAAATCCTGGCTTCTCTGATGGAGCATAAATAATAATCCCAGGCTTTACTGGCTCAACAGTCATGGCCAATGTTCAACTATGGAGTTACGTGTGTGGAATTATGAATGGCTTTAACTACAAGGAGGAATTAAATGCACGTTGAAAACAGCAGAGCAAAGTTGAAGTTTCAGATGCGAGGGCCACTACAGGCCCCAGTAGTTTCGGCAGTTAATTTGTCTCTCTCTCACCCAGCTTCCTCAAGTGCCACTTTTCAGCTGCAGTCCAAATACTCTGTACTTGCCAGAGCCTGAAGAGGATTTCATGGTTAAAATGTCATTTCTGATTTATTATCTGCTTCTAGCATCTACAATCCTAACCTCCATGCACTCATTTCCTAGCTTACTTGCAGTGATTTACATTACACACACAACACTAAACTCATGCTCAATTGCACTCTGCCGTATGCCACCACCAGATGCAACTTCTTTTTCTACCTTAAAAGTACTGTAAAGATACATGAGTTGCACCAGTTAGAACAATCAAGAAAAATTTCTCTTTCAAACAAGATTGTTAGTAGGAAGATAAATCCTCTTTTAAATATAAATTGTTAGCATTGCATGACATACCAGTTCACTTGTTGCTTAACAAGACTGAATGCAGAATGGAAACAACTCAACTACTAGAGATAGTTAAAGACAGCTTAATCATCTTGCTTGTACGATTGCATTTCCAGAGCAGACATGAGAAACAGCAACAACAAAGGAGAGGTTTAAAATAACAAGCTATCACAATGAAGGAGTGGCATGCTGGGCTGTGCCAGGCAAATGACTGAGCAGAAGCCCAGGGGACCGTAATGCCACACAGATTGCGATGGGTAACGAGAGGAGCAGCTGACAGCGCTGCTATAGCTCAGTCGATCTGGTGTAATCAGAAAGCAGCTTTTAATTCAGTGCCTCATAAAGATCCTATTGCAATTGCATTTCCACAGGACTGCAAGAGCTGATTGCCAACTGATTCTTTTTTTTCTTTGGGGGCAAATGAGCAAATAGAAAGAAATCACAGAGGTCAAAAAGCAAGAATTCAAACATTAAAGGAAGCTATTGATAAGTAGCACTGCCAAGTCTGTCATTTCCCAGACAGGTGCTTTACCTATTTATTTTCCAATAATTTCTCTGAAGAGGTTTAGACGGGTGGAGAGACAACTAGAAGTTTCTCAGGATGAGAATGGAGTTGGATCCAATACACTGAGCAAGAAACACACTCTGGATAACTTCTGATGTCGCTCTGATTGTGACGTGGTTGCCTAAGGTAACCTGTCAGCTCGCTGGGAGGGTGTGAAGGGAACTTGCTACGGCTGCTCCAGGCCAGAGTCTGTAACCTCAACTGGTAGGGTGTGAGCAAACACGACCATCACACACACATAAACGTGCTGCTAAATCTCCATCACAGAGAAACACACAGAAACTGACATCATTGATATTTTTTTAAAGATATCCACCAAAAATCAAAAACTGCTAGATTATCTTGATATCCCAGTTTGAGGTAAAAGAGAACCGATTTTCTGTTTTACAATTTCACTTTTTCATCTGGGCCTCTTCTAACTAACAAAACTCTGAAATTAACAGCATATTGTTCAGCAAACTGTTCACTCTCACACTGATGAGACCTGATTATCCCAAGGAATGGCATGCAGAGAGGCCCTTGCTTATACTTATTGCTATAATAACGAAGGTCAGGTAATTTCGTTATTTGCCCAGTTGGAGGGTCAGAAATGGGAAAACCACAGAGGGGTCACACCTGTAGGGAGGAGCAGACAGGACAGGTGACCCAAACCTGACCAACAGGGTATTCCATCCCATCCGCATCATGCTCAGTATAAAAGCTGAGGGACCAAAGGGTCAATTCTCTTCGATTGCCAAAGTCTGAGGAAGATCCTGCCTGTTCATCTGCCTTTGGCCTGGATCTGAGCATTCCTGACTCCAGATCTGGAATCCATCTCCTGTCCATCACTGAGTCCAGTCGGGGACTTTTCCCTGTACCTGCTGGTGACGTGATCATCATCCTGGGATCTTGATACAGTTTTGTATATACTTTTATTTATTTATTTGTATCATTTATTAATTCATTATTTATTTATATTTTCATTAGTTTAGTTTTTTTTCTAAACTCATAAATCTCTTTAATCTCTTCCTCTCAGTTCTTTTTCTTAGAGCGGGGAGGGAGGGGCCATCATCTGTCATTCTGATTGGTCAAAACCACAACACTTGACAATTACCATTTTCTTTTTAAAATGTATCTGCTTTTTACTGTACCTTGATTAACGCTGGTATTTACTTGACTTCTAGTTACCACTAACATTTAATCAGCTTATCCAAAAAATATTTTTGGCTCCAATAGCTAAAATTGATGCACTGCAACATGATTAGCCAAGCTGTGTAAAAGGCTTTAATCAAACTGATGAGTTCTCAGATTAATCCTGGCTCAAGTTCAAATTGCAGCTCTGAGCAACCAGTATTATACTTGACTTTTGTTGATGTTTATAAACACTACACAAGTGTAGGGCTGTCTGCATATCTGTAAACTTCATCAGGCTGCTGCTCATGATGCATTTTGATTTTGAGCCTGAATATTTGGGACAGCACGTATTTCACAGGGAAAGATGCAGGGCATTTTTCATCCCCAACTAAATCAATCTCACAAAACCAGAACATCACAACTTTGCAACCAAAATCCAGCTTCTCAGGGGAGAATGCATGGGAGACAAACAGGGAATGTGTTCCCAGAGCTTCATGTAGTGTTCTCTAATAAGAAAGTAACTTCAGCAGCTGGTTCAAATGAATGAGCAAACTTAAAGCCAAGGGACTGTCCTCTTGTTTAAGAGCTCCTCTAAGCTCACGTGGAGCAATCAGGTTCCTATCCTATTCTCTTAATTTCTGCCAGGCTGAAGTTTAAGGCACCCAAGACTGCACTTTCCTGGCCTCCACAATTCAACCCATTTCCAGCAGGGGAGTTTCTGAGATTTGAAATGTTGGTTTTATCTTAGCTGGGGACTGAGGTATTTTAAAATATCTTGAACTGTCACAAGATAAGAAAAAGAAAAAAAAAAAAACAACCCAACCCACCAAATCTCTGTCGAGCTCTGATAGTAAAAATGATGCTGCTGGAAAATGATAAGTCCTAGGATTATGCCCATGAGGAAAATATATGAGATCTGAAAAGCAAATGTGCAATAAAATATCACAGCATGACAAGAAGTCTCCCGGGCCTTCATCTTGCAAATACTTAAGGATGTTTTTAAGTAATAAATACCACTAGTTTACTAAAGCTCGGGAGGTATACAAGATGTGCAGGATGGGTTCCTAAGCTCTTTGGAGGCCAGGGATGCTGAGTTCAGAGTTACATACTATTTCTGCCATAAACAGATTCAGATCAGCAGCCTTGGGCACTGATAGCAGAACTGTTCTTTGAAATAATTCATGCTTTAGAATCAGGGCAAAAGATACCAGTTGGGTTGTGTAAGTTGCATTTACACTGAGCAGATTTCAGAGAGCTTTCTCATTAGTTAAGTAGAGCTATCTCCACCCCTCCTCATTCACTGTAAGGGACACACAGGTAGCTTCCTCCATGTGTTAATAATCATGTTTCATCAAGGAGGCTTCTGCAAAGCCAAAGAGCAAAGCCTGCACTTAAGTTCTTATTTATTGGCATAAGAATCAGTGTAATCATCAGCTGAAAATTTAGGACTAGCTACCATCTCTGAGAAGTAGATTTGGTTTAACCTTTAAAGGCCAGTCCTGATAAAAATGTGTAAGACACTTCGCTGTAATGCTTTCAGACATGCTCTGGTTTACCTGTGTCTCAAACCAAACCGTGCAGGATGGTAGGTCCTTATTTATCAAGACAGACAAACTGCCTCAAGCTTCACTTCAGGTAAAGTCTCGGTTGCACTTCACAGTTTCGGTGTTTCTGCTGCAAAGCATCAGTGCCTACAGCTGTGCTACTGTGCACCAGCAGAGATGCTGATCTCTCGGGTGAGCTGTCTCCTTGCCTATGTGTGTAATGAGATTCATGGCCTCAGGTGTCTCTGTGCCTATAGTTCTGAGAAAGCTTAATTTGGTAGATTTGCTCTGAACACACCCAGCAGGCAGGAAAGCCACTGAGCCTGGTGTAAACCACAGAAGCAATAAATACTTCCCATTGAGGATGATGGTGGTAGTACAGTGTGGAGCTGCTACGCAATGGCTTACTGGTTCACAAGTCTGCCAATGAAGACAGACCCAGAATCATGAGGCCTCTTAGCCTGAGAGTTCAAACCCACACCTCTCACTTTAACAGACAGTGTTCACAGATTCAAATTATCAGCAAGGCTGGGGTGAGACTGCTCTCACTCCTTTCTGCTGCTATAAGACACTCATGGGACTACAGAGGAAAAAGCGTGACCAGGAAGGAACTTGACTTCGCAGCCAGGTGATAGAGGGAGGAGTGATGGGAGTCCTTGACTCCGGTGCCTGCAGCCTGAGTTACTTACCGATCTTACCCAGAAAGTCTACACAGCAAAATGCGTACACAGGTCATTCTTGCAACAGGGATCAGAACCCTCTCCTTCCTCCTTCATACCAAAAGTTTTACTTCCCCTCTGGCAATTTTAAAAGCCACATTTCCTCGTGGCAACGTCTGAAGTAAACATCTCCTACTACTCTGATGATAACTCCTTTCTCCTTCCTGTCACCCAAATTATCTCCTTTTTCGTCAACAAAGCTGTAAGCAATAACCTCCATAATCCATTTTAACCTGTATAATCCATTAATTTCCTGAATATAGCTAAACTTAAATTAACATCACTGTACTTGTCTGATATAAACATTCCTTATGGTTTGCACATACAGGAGAGCCTGAGATATACTGATTTCCTCTTGCTTTGATATACATCTATTTTAAAATTCCATCATCCTTGAGCAGAGACTAAAACCAAAAAGCCCAAGTTTGTTGTTTAGAAAATTTTCCTATTTACTTTACCTTGAGGGCTTTCTGTGCAGCTTCACTTGATCCGATAGCAATCAAGTTTGGTCCAGCCATGCTGCAAAAGCTCTTCAGATGCAAAGAATCATGAACAGGGACAGTGGAGACAGCATAATCCTGTATGGGAGCAAAGAATGGTTGCTATAAATATTTTTAAATTGTCTTAGTTCCATAATTATATTGAGACATTCCATAATTAATTTTACTCTCTGCAAATTAACAATAGCAACACATCCCAGGGCCCAGTGTCAACTGTTTAAGTATGACATACCCCTCTAGACCAGCTTGTCTTGTCTGGTGCACTGGAATAAAACCCAGAACGTGTTTCAAATATTATTACTGTTCAAATATTTCTACTGTGTTGCAACGGTAAAGAAATACATTAAAATGTGAAATTAAACAGTATGTACATAAGAGCTCTCCAGGGACCAGCAATAAGAACATTTTGCCGATACATGAGAACATGACAAACATGAGTGTTGAAATGCTCTCAAATAGTAACAGCCTCCCACTATCCAAGTTACTTTTATGCAGCAATCTCACATTTCAGAACCAACTTCAGCATCTGTCACTTTACAGGATGCTCAAGCCTTTGCACTTGAGTATAACAAACAGAATCACAGAATGATGTGGAAATGTCTTGGCCAAAATAATTTTTAAATTTGTTCAGTGGATGATGGCTTATAGTTCCTGTGGAATGAATGAATCTACAAACCTTAAATGTGTCAGCCAGAATTTCTGCACCACGTTGATTTGTTCGTCTGGAAAGACCCACAAAAAATTCTCTGCCTGGAATGAAAAAACGAAGGGCAAAACAATTACAGCTCTTTTGTTTTTTTCAGCCATCCAAAAAAATCACATCAGCTACTTCATCAGAACATATGCTTTTTATAAACAGGACAGCTTCTTTAGAGACATTCTGAAGCAATCTTTCACGGGTATCATTTTCTATCTCTCTTTTCTCAAGTTGAATAGTGAAACTGAAAATTCAGCTTAGAAGAATGCAACCTGCAATTGTGAGCTGATAATTTAAGGCAATTATCTTCTTCCAGAAGACACATTTCACCAGAAGCATAAATAGCTTCCTCTTCTAAAGTTCTGCAATGGTCATCGAGTCAGGAAAGAGAACAGCTGGGCTGGATTAGTACAGCACTGATTGACCATTTCCCCCTCCCTCTGAGATTTCCCCTGGTCTGGAAGGCAGCTCTGCAGCCACTGGCATCCTCCAGCTCCAGAGGAAATCAGTGCTGGATCTGCACTGCATTAGAAAGGCCTCCCTTCCCGGTCTGCCTCTTTTGAGACCCGTCTTTCCCCTTGGTGAACTAAGGCAAGCAGCCAGGCTACTGTGATGCTGATCAAAATAAACAGGCTCATTCAGCGCAGGTGGGGAGCAAGCGTGTGCACAGCCAATGTGAGAAAATGACTAATGGGTTTAATGACATAAAAAACACAGTCAGCATCTTCATCTTTGAAGTTAACCATGCATAGAAGTCGTCTAGCACGTGACATCTGGCAAAAAACTCCACCGCTTTCCCGATGAACTAAAAATGCAATTTTACATTTGATTCATTGAACTAGTGACAATTGTCTGCATCAAGCTTTTAAATGAGTCTGGTGAACGTAGCTGCTTGTAATAAGAAATATAAAACAACTGCAGGCAGCTGACTACTGAAAGCGTTTTTCTGATTGGCACTTTACAAGCTAAAATAAAATTTGTATGCACAGTGTAGCTCTTTGTACTATGTGTACTGCTACTTCATTTATTCAGGCATTAGGCAGGACATCAAGGGTTGCATTGAAAATTCATCTCTCGGCTACCATCGTGACATTTAGTAAACAGCTGATTTAACAAACCGCACAAGTGACATGTTATTACGCAGAAGACAGATAACATGGAGTCTTCAAGGCAGCCAGAATATCTAAACAGCAAACTGACTACCACTATACCTGTAAATAAGACGTCTCCGCCATCCAAGGTTGCGTTTTCATCTACCATCTCTACCATATTGAGGTTGAGACTTTCTAGTGCTCTCTTCATGGCTTCAACCTGTTTAAAAGAAAGTTTCTTAGAATATATTGTATCATTGAAAAACTTTACAAAAAACCTACCAGAATACATATTTTTAATAGGAAATAAAGTCCTTTAACACACATTTAGCAAGATGGATGGCAGAGTCTCTGCCCATTGCAGTTCCTCAACTCTCTCCAGAGGCCTTTGTGATCTGGAGGGGATGGAGTGTCAAGAGGCAGTGATCAGGCTCTTGCCATTGTACCAGAACCACGCAGCATCCAGGGGAGACAGATGAGGGGTCCAAACCACATACTAAGTCTATTCCCTCTGCACAGTAATAGCCTCTCTTGCCAAATCATTTTAAGCAGGAAAAAGCACCAGCAGAGCAGTGATGCTCTCTCCTTCCATACTGCTCAGACATGAGATGTGGATCTACCAGCTATGGAGGTGGCAGCTCTACCTCAAGCTCCTTTTCAGTCAGCGCAAAAAAAAATATCCTCAAATCAGTAAACGTACATTTTCTTTATAGTCTTGCAATCTTACTAAGCACTAGTTCTCCCTGCATTTTTGAGCTACCTTGCCACAGAATTACAAGACCTTTCATGTCTATACATTGTGTGGCTGACTGCTTGCCGTAGAGAGCTGCACGCATAGCCGGGAGCCCGGGGCAGGGAGCCTGGTGCTGCTGAGCCCATTTCCTGCTGAAAGGTACTCCTAACAGGAGCGGGGAGTGCAGCTTCAGCAGATTTCTTTTTTCCCAGCAAGGACTGCTGAAGATGCCTAGAGAAGAACCTGTTTCTATAGAGGCCTGTGTCATCAGCACCTGTAAGAGGGGCTAATGATCGCTATGTTCAAGCACCATCACCTTGGTGCCTTGTAAGTCAAAAGCAGCAACTAACCACTTGCCAAAAGCTTATGACTACAGCTTGCAGGATGTCAATGTAAGTATGGCCTCATCCACCAAAACCTGTGAACCTGGTCCCACACAGCAGCATCTTCATGTTCAGTGAAACCTCCTCACTGTGATTAATCAGAGGTGCCCAGCGAGCATTAACAAACATGGAAGACACAATGAAGACTTGCTACACAGCTCTGATTTTCGCATGCCCCAGAGGTCATTTACTTATTTATTTAATGTAATAAATTAGGCATTTCTAGAAGAAACACAGGAAGCTAAAGAAGGTGACACAGTACTTGTTTTCCTGCACCATATACCAACAGAAGCAACTCTAACAGCACTACTCTTGGACTCTGCCAAACTATACCCGTCACGGCAGAGAAAGGAGACGTGGTGGTGATTAGCCGTTCACATTGCAGCAGCCTTAGAGCAATAGCAGCCCATGCTTGGACTGTCATACCTTCCTAAGAGCAGTGCTGGCCTCAGGGAATAAGGGAGGAGGCAGATGTGATCCACTGAAGCCCCCTTTTTCCTTTTTGCTCCTCTGTCTTTCACTTGAGGCTAAAATGACTATGGGCTGAAATGTGGTACTCAAAGAGTCTCCAGGCTCAGTAGTAAGGCTTCATCTTTCTTAGTCTTGTTGCTGTAACTCCAGTGATCTTTAAATTTACATTTACAAGGAGGACTGGACCGATGTGGTGTTTTAAAAATAAATGGAAAACAGCTGAGCTAATACTGGAAAACTGACTGTTGTACAAACACAGTAATATTTCGTAACATCCGTATGCTGATAGCAGAACGACTTCATTTGCCTGTGTAGCCCAGTGTTTTTCACTGTGTGGGTGCTACATGCTTGAGAGCCATTAAGACCCCAAAGAAGAAAACAATTGCTGAATATGGAGTAACAGAGTTGCAGCATTACAGGAGAAGGTTCCCAATCCAGGAACACCCAGACTCCCTATTTTGTGCAGATACGAAGCAGACACACAAACTCATGACTGGGACACCCTGACACAGGAGTACACCAGCCACATGCAGTTGGAATAAATAAATATAGCCATCAGATAGGGTTATTTAAGGCAGAAGACCAAACCGCAGGAAAAAACAGAATCACCCAGGCTGTTGCGTGGTCACCTATCTTTAGTTAATCCACCCCCTCCAGCAGTTTCCAAAACACTGAGGAAGCCTTTTCAGGAGACGAGACATGCTGGTGAATGAGTGCTCCCAGGGGGAGCTGTCTGGGCTTGCAGAAGCAGCCAAGCCAGCAGCTGCCCCCACCGAGCACCCACTCTGCTCCTGTCCTCCTCCCTGATACCATGTCCCACCAGTCTGGAGCAGGGCTGCAGGTGTTACACGGGAAGAAGACCACCTACCTGCTTTCTGCAAGCAGAACCAAAAGAAAAAAAACTTCTCTGGACCACAGAAGACCATCTGAGAGGGGTAACAGGTAAAACCTGGGAAGCCTACATGGGCAGGGAAGACATGAAGATGCCCTCCATGTGTTGCCAGGCTGCCTGCAGACCTAACAGGGCCAGGAACTGTGCAAGGTTCATTGCAACCTAGCTAGGTCTGCTGGCTAGAAAATTTGCATCTGTTAATGGTTTAATAAACTTTATATTCAGAGGGAGGCTTATCACTGAGGAAAAGCAGCACACACCTTGGCTATGACGACGGGGTACAAAAAGCCTGAAGGTGGATCTGCCTGTGAGAAAATGTGCCTGAGACTAGAGCAACCAACCACCAGCCACGGAGGCGAATATGGACTCCCTGCTTTTTACCTGACCGGTGCAACCATGCAAAATGCTGCACCATCCTGAGAAACGATTCCAATGGAGTTGGCAAAAGGCCACAGAGCTCCCTGGGGGAAGCAGGCGGGGAGGCAACAGCACTTCACAGCCCTGGGCCAGAAGGGCCAATTAGTAACACTTGCTCTAGAGTCCCAATTAAGTAAAGTGCCTAGCTAATGACAACAGTGGAAGGTAAATGCTGACTTGGATTTGTGATTTGAGTCATATATATGTTTTAATCACCAGCTGCTGATTACCATTTAACTACCAGGCTACGTCAGAGATGCCTTGAATTGTTTCTTTATTTAATTTACAGGGCTTGACACAGCTGTAGCACAGGCATTAAGGAAAGTTATCAGAACTAAAAGTTGTCCCAAATCACAGAAAACTAGTTTAATTTGCTTCATGATTGTTCCAGGCTTTGAAGATATTTATAAGATGCTCGAGATGTTTTTCCCCAACAGTTGAGCTCATTTTAGCTTATGAAACCAAATCTAAATAAACATAACGACTGCAATATAAGTAACTGGATCTTTTTTCCATGATGGGTGTTAATGGATTCAAGTCTATGGTTAACTGTTTTGCAGGGACTTTAAGCAACCAGTAGAAATTCCTAGAGTTTTAATTGGAAAGTGCTGTTCACATGTCTGGTGACATATGCTAGGAATATCTTTCAATATCCGTTAGTTATGTAAAATAGAAGTCTCAAGTTACAGTTTGTTTTCTATGGGCAACATCAGGAACTTAATCTAGTAGAAGCAGAAATGAGCAATGGAGCACAAACCCAGATGGAGAAGATCAGAAGGAAGACCTGGCATTATTAAAAAGGCAACAGGGAAAAAGCACTTGCAAATACAGGTTTCTGGAAAACCAAAAACAAGAATGAATAACCCATCTACCTTTGCATGTAGCTGAGTTTCCTGCATGAAGGATAGCACAGACATGCTATCTTACCCTTACCACGCCATCTTTAAAGTCATCCTGCAGCAGTTCTGAGTAGGGTGTCCAACAAAGCATGTCCATGGTATGTGTTTGACAAACGACCATCTTGGAAAAAGTACAGTGCATCCCTCAGAGTTTGGGTTAGTATGTGGTAAAGTCCACACAAGTAGCTTGAGTCTGTATCTTAACCTTGCATAAGGGAATCAAGAGCTTGGCTCCGTCCTTAAGCCTTCCTACATCATGAAGGATTGTGCCACTTTCCAATGGAGAGAAAACAAGATGCAATCTCTAGTTAAGGAGGGACACATGACTGTTATCCTCAAGTAAGAAGTTAAAAATAAGGATGCAGTAAAGGAGTCTGATTTTACAAAGCCCTCTATCCTGACATTTTACCTTCCCCAAACAACTGCTATCAGTTTTTCTGAGGCGTGGAATCTTAGCACATACTGGTGAGATTTTATAGTGAATGAAAGACTAATTTGCAGAGTTGGCTTTGATGTATGAACCTCTTGGGGTTTTTTTCCAGGACAGAACTGAAAAAAGGTGGATGGAGAAAGTCCTCTGTGAAGCCACAGTTACCCAGGAGACACCAGTAAAACACACAAAGTATTTCGACATGACCAGATTACAAGCATATTAACTATGAAGAAGGCTTAATGCTTGCTTTTATCTTAAGTAGCCAAGACAAGAAGTCACCTGCCCTCACTTTATATCCTTTACTTAAAAACTAAAATCCCAGGTAGTCAATTGTAGCACACACAGAAAACACTCACCTGTATCCTTTAAGATGTCTGTTTTGTATTATCTCAGGTCAGCTTAAGGTTTGTAACACGATATTGGCTTTTATTGTACATGTGCCATTAGTATATCGGTTGAGTGTCAAAGCTCACATGCTTTGTGTAGTGATGTTTTTCTAATAAGCACATTCCTGGTGTGAGACGGGATGTGTCTAATCCATAGCAAAGCTGATTGAGAGACAATGGGCTCCAGCCAGCTCAGCTCTGTTTCAAGGAAAGAGGACAATAACTGCGTTTGACATTTATAAGAATCTAATTTCCTCGTGCTTTAAAAATGGAGCTCATTACCCTCCGGACTGCTGCCTTCCACCAATTACTCTAACTGACGTGCAGGGATTTTTCCTTCTCTATATTAGTATTTGATGCACTCTAAATGAAGAATGCTTCCTAAATTATTTACTGGTCTTCTGTGCACTAACCGCATTATGGGATTTACGTTATTGACAGTAAGAAGGAAATTACCTTTTCAAAAGACAGTGGAAACAGGGAAATGATTTTGTGAGCCACAGGCTCACTCCTGCCAAGAGCAGGGCATCTTTTTCCCCAGGGTGCCAGGGCAAGGCGCCACCGAGGCTCCCAGATGTCCCATGGGCAGGGACACAGCTGGGGCTCTGCAGAAGTTGTGGATGGTACCAAATCAGGCATCCCCTAATGACTGCAATTACCCATCCACCTTTGCCTCCGAGCTCTCAGTGAAAGGGGGAAGACGGCTGCAGACCTGTTTCGAATGAAAGGGCGCAGAGAGATTGAGAGAGCAGAAGACCATTCAATGAGCCAGAGATTAATTGAGGCTTCTAAACCAGCAGAGCTCAGCTCTAAGTGCTAACAGCTTGGTTCTCCAGGGACTGACTGCAGCCCTAAGAAAAAGGGCTCTCAGCTCAAGACACCCGACCGCACTGTCTCCTGAAATTTTACATCCACCACCAATTTCTCCAGCATGGTAAATGACAATTATTGCGTTTCAGTCTCCACTTCATTGTGTTTTGAACTGTCACTTATAGCTGTGCAAAGGAAATGTCAGATTTAATATAAGCAGAAGTTAGACTATGATATCTCCGAGGTGACTATTTCGGGAGCCATTAGCTCTGAGTTCACAAAGTGCCACTGTCAATATATAATGCATTTTTCAGCAAGGCTCCGAGTGAAGGTTATAAATAGAAATGGACAAATCCGGAGCCAGGAAAGGGTAGCCTTCAATTCTGCAAAACCAGATACCAGTTCTGGTTATGATCCAGCTTCTTGCCTGTCTGAATCTGCTCTGTTTGGAGATGAGGAAAGTCTGCCTCCTCTTGATGATAAGCATTGCCCTTCTGGGCTTACAGAAACTTCAAAAAAAGCAAAGCAGCACTGTAATAGTTTTGAATTTTTTGAGAAGAAAAGCCCACTAGCAGCTGTTTTCTTGCTTTAAGTAGGTCAGATGCACACCTTTGTGTATATTGATCTCAGAAATTTGTGGGATGTGGGTTGTGGCAGAATTTCCCACTCCTGTTCCCAGTGTTGATACCAGAAAAGAGCTCTGGCTCTTGAGAGGTCAGTGGGAAAGCTGTGGAAGAACAAGATGCTCCAGTGCTGCTCTTCAATGCAGATCATGCTGTAAGAACGTGTTAAGTGCAAGACAAGTAAGGTCAGCTCTGTCCCATGGAGAGCTGCTAGCACAGCCAGGTAAAAAATGCGCTGTACTTGGCATTCCTGCACCCACCAGATGACAGACCACAGTTTGCTTTGGCCATCAATCCCCCTGCCTTTCTGTCCATCCCACTGCTTCTTTTGGGAAAAGGAGGTAAGGTGAAGATTGGCACCGGCCTGACCCCAAAGTGATTTGCCTGCTGCTCAGCAGCACGCTCCTGGATGGCATGGTTGGATGTGCTGTTCCCAAGGCACCTGGACAAACTGCATCCAGACTGTTCAGTTCAGAGTGACCCAAGCATGACTTCCAGCTAGGGCACACATCATGACATGTGGAAAACACAGTGTTATGTCAGAATACCCAGAAAATCCTTTTTTTGGGAGTTTTAGTTGATGCTACCTTGCCGTGCTCTGCTGACACGGAGCTCCAGAGCCAGGTCCCTATCCAAATGGTGGGGCAATTGCAACATAGCATCAGCCAGACTCGTAGTGCCTCAGTGGCTGTGCTAGAGCACCCACCAGCACACAGCCAGCACCACTCTAGGCTGGCAGACACCATGCTCCTTCCACCCTGCTCAACCAGACATGCCATCCAGCATGCACGCAGCACGGCTTGCCCTCAACAATTTCTTCATTGAACGAGACCACAGGAAGGCCAGGAAGGAACACTGAGGTAGTCCCAAGCCACATACTCAAGCAGAAAACAATTTTTTTGTTGCTTCCCATACACAGATCCTACACCAAAGCTTTCAGGTAGCAGCTCTGAGACAGTTTCACCCTTACCCAAAGCTTGCACCAAAGCAGGCACAGTTGTTGGCAGAGCTTGGGTAGTTGGTGAACCATGGAATTCAGAAAGCGCCACATGGATAATTAGCCCATTCACTATTGCTCACATACTGCTAATTATGGATCCAAACCTGCTTACTGCCCTGCTACTGAAAGAGTCACAAACTGTGTGTCCAGAGCTGATGGACATGGTGCCCAATGCCCCTAGAGAGTGACCCAAGACCACGGCAAGTACAGCACAAGTAGGGATTAATGGGGAAAGGGACACATAGAAAGAGCTGGATCAGGGGCAGCACAAAGAGGGATTGGCACACAGAGGAGAAGCAGAAAGTGGCAGGTGGCCTCTGGGGCTTGTTGTCCCAGAAAAGCTTCTCAGCTGCACAGCTCCAACCTGGCAGGTCTTGGGAGGTCAAGCAGCAACCTCCTCTTCCAGGTACACGCAGTTAAAAACACAATTAAATTGGATGTCCTTGGAGCATGCTGTGTTTTAACAGCTAAGCAGAACCAAAGTGCAGGAGAACAACTCTATGCTGCTCAGCAGCAGTAAACCACACCTGGGTTTCCCCTTCCACTCTTCCAAAATTTAGCCTTTAAAATGCAGGGACATTATTTCCCACAAAACAGGAGCCAGCAACCTGACCACTTGCTACATAAAGTTGGGCTGAAATTTCAACCCACAGCAAGAGCAAATAATTTCAATCAGGTATAAAAATTTGGCAGAGAAAAAGAGAAAAGGATGCTTAAAAAGATGGAGATTTAAAGTTGCTAGAAGAAAAGGCTAAGACCCACTAAGCATAAAATCAGGTTAGTGGAAAAGTGTAGGAGGCATGAATGCATTGTTACAGAAAAACAGTGAAGATTTTGCTGGATAAAGATGATGACATGAAATTTAAGTCATATGCAGGCATGCTGAGAAAGTAACGTCCTAAATACTTTCTGCTTACAATTACAAAATGATCAATTGTTAAGTGTTGGACAGAGAAATATATTCCATTCTGCCTGGACAAGCACAGCGGGCCAAGAATGCACCTGGATAAGCCAAGCATTCATTATCTCCCAGACACTCAATATCGCATAATACCCCCAGCGACTGCCAGCTTCTTGTCCACCCTTGACCACACGCCATGTGCCCCATTTCACGGCTGAAAAGTATTTAAAATTCATGAAGCCTGTTGAAAGCTCGACTGTCACATTCTGCTCATTCCACAGGGTATGGGAAAACCGCGCAGAAGGGACATTTCAACCAGGGCTATTATGGCTCTTGAATAACCAATATTCCATTAAATTGCTAATAAACCCACTTGAAGATAAGTTGATCACAATCAAACCATACAGTAGCATTCCTTTCCTTTAACACCGAGTTGTCAGGTTTCACTCTGTACTGTACTACTGTTTCTGTGCCGTTTGTTCATGCCTTGACACAGAGCATTCAAGATACTCACTTTGTCCCCAGTCATCTAAATGCCCTATTCTAAAGAGGCTGAAAGATCTTTGGCAAGGATAATACTCTGCTTATTTTAAGGTAGGGAACTCTTTTCAAAGGAAAATCTATGCTCAAGAAGTAGAAAAATAATTATACCTCAACCAGGATATTTGGGGTTTTGTAACTTCTTGAACGAGGTGCTCACAGTGTGAAAGTAGTGGTAAATGGCACGAGCACCTCCCAGCTTCCCTAGCACCCAGTCAAGCTTGGTCTGGTCTGAATTTTCAGTTGAGTTTGCAGTTCAGCAACTTGTTTCCTCCTCGCTCCACCAAATCTTAGGTTTATCAACTGAAATAAATACAAAAAACTTCTGGGAAAAAAAAAATCAAGATTGTTTGTTTTGCATTAAAATGGATTTTGCTTAGATTCAGCATAGTTAATTGTCAAGCTGCTGGGATGCCTGCTGTTTCCTTCTGATCTTGCTGTGTGCACATGTCATTGTGCCAAGAGGACTCCCAATTTTGTAATTTCTAGCACTGAAAGCATACAGTCTCCTTCTCAGAAGGGGATTTAGAGGCTTTAATTTTATATTAACTAACCCAATACTGCTGAAGAGCAGCTCCCACCCAGCTCTGTCCCAGCAGGGAACCATCATCACCACCCAGCTCTGAACTCTTCCCATCGCCTCTCTGAGGTATGGGACAACAAAGGTGCAGATTACAGCTGCACAAATAAATGCCCAAGAATCATCATCAGAATGATTTGGCCTCATCAAGCCTGTCTGGTGGGGAGCCACAGACAAGACCCAGTGGTGGCCACTAGGCCCCCATTGCCATGTACCAATGACAGGCAGGGAAGAGAAGCAGCTACTTCAGTGGGCATCTGCCCAGAGCCTCTGGGAGCCAACCCAGCTTGAGGAGCAATGTCCATAGTCACAGGCAGCAAAGAGAATATTTTTCTTCACATTGAATTCACTCAATAACTGGCCTTTCACTGAGGAGCATCCGGTTGCTCTCGTGTTATTTTATAACAAGGGCCCCACGGGCAGAGGTTATACTAACCCAGCATTTTTTCCCCCTCTAATAATAGGTTTCATTCATGCTTTCAGAGAAGTTGACTTGTCCGTCTTATTTTAGCTATGCTAACACATCCTGCAAGAGTGCCCTGAAGTGTCTAGACACATATATCAACAATAATCACAGAAAATGTAAATTCTGACCATTTTCTGTCCCCCTGTCAGTTCCAGTAAGGTTTCCACTGCGGGCTAAAAAAAGTGTCATCCCAGTAGGATTAGGGAATTTTGCTGGTGTACGTGAAATAGGATTAAATCCTTGAAGGCACACTAACAGTTTTTAGTAAAAAATACATTTCAATACAAATAAGCAAACTGGGAGTCATCTATTGAACAAATTGCCCATCGTAGTGCAAGGTGGAGCATTAAATCTGAAAATAACCTTTAGCAGTCTAATATTATAATGACAAGTTTTAATAAATTCTTAAGTTTTCAAGAAAAATCTCTAGTAAGCATAAGCAATTATCCACCTCTGGCTACTGCTCCCTGAACTCAGGCTGACAAAGGTTTGAAAGGGCCAGCTTTGCCAAGTCCTGCTTCTGCACTGACATCTCATTTGAGGCTTACGGTCACAGGGAGGAAACGAGAATAAAGCAGCAAGTGCCAAAACATGAAGAGCACATGCAAGATACAGCAGTTGGTGCAGTCTCTCTATAACCACACGTTTTTAAGAGGTAGAATCTTTTGTAAATGTAGTGTGCTGCCTTCCCTGGCAAGCTCTTCACGGATTGTTGAGGGAGCTATTCCCCCCCAGGTGCTTGCTGCGCACCCTGCAAAGACAGAGAGGGACAACGCTGCCTCTTTTGGGCTGCTCCAACAGGACACCTCTCGCCCTCCTGTGCCTCCAGCGACGGAAGGATTGCAGTACAGGCTCTCTTCCCACATTCTTCAAAACACCAGCATCTGTAGGCATGCTACCTTCATTGTAATACACATTTCATTAACGTGACATTTAAAAACCACAGCTCCTACTACTTTGAAACCAGCCTGCTCACCCCCTGCCTCTCCTCCTTCCCCCACTAATGCTTCAGGGGACTCAGGCCACAGTTGCTTGGGTAAACTGCAAGACCAGGGAGTTATAGAACAAGAAATTTATGACGATTAAACATCCGGTGTGACAGCACTAAGTCCTCCTACCCAAGAGGGACAAGGACTCACCAGACACAGAACCAGGCCTTTGGCCCCAAGGAGGGAGCAGGAGAGCTTTCCCAAAGCCACTCCAAAACCTCACCATCAGATCTGCTGTGAAAGGCATCTGTCTGCCCTGTGATCAAGTGCCAACTTCAGATATTGGTGATACATCACCAAAGTCCTGAAAAATTGTGAACTTTTTGTTTATGACAGATATGATTGCAAAAAAAGGAAATAGCCATCTGCCCTCCATGTGGTGATATTTCACCTAGACAAAAAGGGCACATACACAAACTCTGATCTACAAAGCCCTCATCTATGCCACTAATATTAATGAAGTACAAGTCAAAGGAACTCCTTTAAGGGCTCTCTGTGTTTAATTACATTGAAGTCTACATAAGTTTCAGAGCACTGACAGTTTTACAACTCCCTCAAACAATTTCCGCAATTTAGGCACAAGGACAGAGCATTGGAAACATTTTGTGAAGATGTAGCACAGCAACATGCATCCTTTTAGCACTCAGTGATGGATAAGTACCGATCAAGTTTAAAATCAAAACATAGATTAGAATATTACTTAAAAAAAACCAATAAAAACCAAAACCAAATCCACAACAAAACCAGAAATTGCTTAGTTGCTTATTCTAAGTCGAAGTCATAGTCATTTCAAATCTCAGAGGACACTGTTGTTTTGATCACCTGCAAGGACCATCAACACAGCTCCACACAGATTTGCTAGGAGAGCATTTACTTGTTGGTGGGAAGTAGGAGGGTCAAACCTGAGCGCAGGACCTGAGCTCTAGGCAGGTGGCAAAGAATGAAATCCTGGCCTCCTTGAAACCGGAATGTTTATATTTTATACAATAAATGCAGAAATGCAAATGTCAGTATCCCTGTAAGGAAAACACTTCCCCAGCACTAACAGATGCAACGTGGTTCATTGCTTTGCTCCTTTCCCTGCCAAACAAGCTGCTACTCACTTTTACATATCCCAAGACCATATTCTTTAAATAGAGCTAAATACGGTGTTCAGTTAAAAGCTCAGTGAAAGTCAGGGTGGGGGACAGGACACAACAGGAGTGTGTTACATTTTCAAAAGAAATAAATTTCCTTGAGGTGTCTGCAACTCTGTTACTCTGCACTTTGCTACCGTGTAAACAGCTTCCACTTACACATGCATAATATACAAGTGGATTTAAAAAAAGGGAAACCTGTAATGCACAGGGACAGAGGGGAGGCGGAGGAATGAAGAAAACTGAAATAACAGGTAAGTAAAAATCTGTTTAAAGATTTTACTTTATTAAAGCTGTTCTAGTAGAAAGACACTTTAGCGGTGAGACTCCTAACTCAACTGTGCTCCTTTGGTGAGGTGTGCTTTTGACAACCGAGCCATCTCCACTCTCTCACAGGACTCCAGCTATGCTGGAGACACAGCTCCTTCCATACCTTACTCTTTTGTTTTGCAAACAGTTACTTTGGGAAGGGAAATATCTCTCTGCAGGCTTTTAAGCACACCTTAGAAATTAGGGTTTCACATAAGGTATAATTTAATAAGAGCAACTCTGAAGGGGGAGTAAATCCAATAAGAACTCTTGCCAGCTACAGTGCACTGGGCTAATTGAATTTGATGACCTAAATTTCTTAATTATGCCTCCTGTATCTGAGGTGGCCATGCCCCTGTTTCGCTGCAGCCGAGCCAGCACACTCCACAGAGCAGCAGCAATGCCCTCCAGGGGTTCCACACTGGAGCACCCGAGCTCTGCCCTCCTGCCTGCTTCACATGGATCAGGCACTGCTTTGGGGGATGTGGTGATGCCATCATCCTCCCAACAGGTCCTGTGTTTGGAGCCCAGCCCAAACCCACCACTGCTTAGAGCACACAGCAGTGGCACGGCTGATGGACACAAGGCAAGAGCAGCCTGTGTCCAGACTCGCGTGGGAATAGGCAGCACGTCTGCTGGAATAACAGCCAAGAACCAATGATACAGAAGACTCCAGTATTGCTTTATAGTCAGCCTAATGTCTTTTCCTTTCTCCGCACGGTACTACGTAACTTCATCGCCGTACAGAAATAAAGGGAAATACTGAAATTTATAAAATTGTAACTATATGGAAACTATTACCTCACCAGATGCTATCAACACCATCAGAGGTGTGGAAGTAACCTGACAGCTTGTAACTGCAGTGTTCCCAGACAAAGGCCACGCCAGAGCCCGCCAGTACCTGCAGGACCTGCTGCAAACAAAAGGTGAGCTTGGGGCTAGAGCAGCAGTCAGTCATGAAAAAGTTAAATGAAAACCACTTAATGTGCTCCTGCCACTGAAGAGCTGAACTGTGTATTTCTGAGGCAGCTGCTTTTGGTTTCAGCTGTTGGAGGCTCCTGCCCCACTGGTGAGGACGTCACCACCACCTAGGGTGACTGAGCCTCCCTGAGGACCATAGTCCCAGCCAGGCAAGCCCCAGCCCTACGAAGAGGGCTCAGCTGTGGACATGCCATCTCACTTGGGAAGAGGGAAACGATGCCTGCACCGTGTAGCAAGAGTGAGGGGAATTGCCACAAGCACCTGGTCTATGGACAACTGCCTTTGACTGCAGCATCAAGCTCAGTGCATCTCCTGCAACCATCCTGGAGAAAATAAAGATGTCCTAAAACTTGCTAGTTATATACCCCCATGTAAGGAAGACGGCTTAAGAGTCCCTCATTCACTCTCATGATCACTGGCTTAGACTTAGAAGACCAAAGACCAACACATACTGTAGAGCAAGTTTTTTAGCTTCTTCAGTAGGAAGAGATTTCTGCTGGCTGGTGTAACTCCATGCTGCACACACTTTACAGACCTGTGGGTCAAGCAATAAAGTGGAAACCTGGGAAAATAATGACTGCTATATGCTTTGTTGATGTTAGTGTCTTTTTTAAAAGTTGTCTCTACCTACTGCTGAATGCTTTTGCTGTCCTACAAGTGGTAAGTGCTCAAGGGGAAAGGTAGAAAGCCTGTTTTCTTACCCGTTCTGGCTGGTGAAAGAAAGTTATAACTGTAGTTACACAACAGTGAAGAGAAGCTGCAGAAATGAATACAATCTGCAAGGTCAGAGCAGAGGGAATAACAGTATTTTGTTTGGCCTGTTCCAGACCCATCTTCCACTTCAGCAGAGTAAGAGGTTGAAAAGAAGGCGAAGGTAGGAAGCAGGTCTCCTGGAACACACCACGTCTTTTCAATACTCTCTGGGTTCTAAATGAAGAAATACAGCTTCTCCTTTAGAGATGATTTATTACAATGACCAGACAGATGTAGCTCCTGAATAACCTAACACAGGATTAACAGATGCTAATTTATAAAGGCACGATAATTTGTTCACAATATGGGTAACACTCCACACTCTTTCAGTTACAGGTAAAGTGGTAAAGCTGAAATGCAGATTTCATAGACAAGATGGATGTCCCTAATAAGTAAAAGTAGTTACATAACGAACACAAAGAATTAAAAATTTTTAAAAGCTTTATTTTCACAAAGAGGAAATTGTTGAACCAGATCATTAAGCAGCTAACTCACATGCTAAAAATAAGTGATGCCCAGGAGCAGTTTTAAGAAAATGTCACTAAATGTCCAGAAAGCCCACTCTCATATGTTAGAAAAAATGCTGTAGTCGATTAAGGATAAAAGATAATGACTAAGTCAATTGGTATAGAGGGGAAACTAAATCAGATATAGAAGCCAAAACAATTATAAGTACGTTTTAGTGCAATATATCAGAAATTAAGATAACTTATAAAAGCAAAAGGATAATCTCTGGGTAGCAGAATCAAGATTCACAAAGGTCTTTGTTTTTTTTCCTCCTTTCCTTCCCTACCTTAGGAACAACAGGAACAGCAACAGTGGTGCTCATTCATTACCACCTGGAAAGGGTGAAATTTTCAATATTCACACCAAAAAGGTAAAAGTACTGCATAAATACTTCTGCTCTGGATGGGGAAAAAATAGTTAAATATGTAGAGTAATTTTCATCCCAAACATAACAAAGGAGGACATTAAACAACAGTTATTAAAAAGTACTTTTAAAACAGCACGTCAGGATGATTTCCACCTGAGGAGGGTTCTATACTGTTTGTAATCCTTCGATTACAATTTTTCTGGCAGCCCCATTAGGCTGTTCGTAATTCTTCGATTACGAACAGCCTAATGGGGCTGCCAGAAAAATTTGCTAAATGGCTGAGAGGGGAGTAATGAGAAATTCAAGGATAAAATAATTAACACCACTCAGCATGTGTTTACAGAAAGTCAATCTTGTATAGTGTGATACAGCTTTGGATGAAAGGGTAACTACAGTCAATAGCAGTGACACCAGGTTAAGATGTACAAGTGAAAACTGATGCTGGTATGCAAATAGACTGTTCTCACACATCTCCAGACCTGATGAGAATGGAAATCACTGCTGAATAGGTGTGTTTCAAACAGAAACCCATTGGTACAAGGTCACTCAAGTTTCATACAAACAGCCTGCAGGCACACAATCATCACTGGTCAGTGACCAAAGGAGTGTTAAACTGTGAGCAAACCCAGGTCACTGGCAGGAAGGACGGCACAAGAGGGTACAAGTGATGAACTCACACTGCCATATGGCCACCACGAAGGTGGTGGGGCTGGTACGAGGACCTCAGGCCACAGCCAGAGGATGGGCCATCTGTTCAGTTTTATAAACTGAGCCACCACACATGATCATTGCCCGCATGTGGGCTTTACCCACGACTCCACAATCAATAAGAAACCTTTGGACAGACAAGCTGAGGAACACTGTGTAGGGGGCAGAGAGATACACCATCCCAGCACATGCCAATGCCATAGTTACTCCTAGTACCACATCCACTACATGGAGAACATCCAACAGTCACGTAAGGCTCGGAGAGGAGCCAGCAAGAGGAAAGCATCACTTCCAAAACCCCAATCAAAGCAGTGCTCACAGAGCTCGATGTATTTCAATGATCAAAGATTGGATTATAAAGGCCTTCAAAATTATGTCTGCAAAGACCTACACAAGGAACGGAAAATCAGTAATAAGCTCTGACAAAACACTGCACCTAGAAGCTGAATCCAAACCAGGAGCCATTGTTGATGCAGATACAGTGTTTTTATTTTTAAATGAAGACAATTGATTATTTAGGTAAATTAACAAGGATTGTGTTACATGCTTTCCCTTCTTTGCAGCCTGAGAGGGCACCCATGGCTCAGCAGAGAGCAGCCCATCCCCAATGCGGACAGCGTGAGTCTGGGCAAAGATGACGGGTGAAAGGCTGAAGCCCAGAGCCTGCTGCTAGTCCAGCCACCAGAAAACGCTGACGGACTCCACAACTTTTTTTTCTGTGTTCAGTGAAGGGGAAGAAGATACAGAGCCTGGTGAGAAAATAAGGCCCTTCTCAGATAGTGGCTAATACCAGTGCAAGTGATGTAATTTTAGGAACAGATGAGTCCGAAAATCCTGCCTGAAAAACTTTTTTTCTTTTACTTTTTTTTAAATTTCTGCCACACATCCCCACGCAGGCATAAGTCTGCTCACAGAAACAGATGACGTACTCAGTTTACTACTGACAAATGGATCAATTTTCTTTTTGCGGGTAGTAAAAGGCCTCCCTGGAAAAGCTCGTGGCTATTTCAGACAGGCAAGCTGGTTAAAGACATCTTACAGTACCACTTACCACTTCTGCTCGTGTACTTAGCAAACAGAAACATTAAAGGGTATGATCCTGAATGAAAGCACGCAGCATCTGCAATACATACGCAGCACGTCTGAGCGATGGAATAACTGGGGAGGAGCAGTGTGAATGGCAGAGTTCACTTGGGAGGGGGTGGGGGGCAAGGCAGCCCGGGGAACACTGACGTATTGTCTTTCCATTACTAAAAATTACACTTTGTGAAATAGCATTAGATCATTTTAAGAGGTTTATATAAGGACACTGAAAAACAAGTCCTTTTGCGAATTCTATTTTTTAATGTCTCCCTCCCCTTTCTATTTCCACTATGCTTCAGGTTGTGAAAATCCAACATGCAATAAGTCTAGTGTTCCCAGACAGAGGAGACCAACCTTGGCCCAAGTTAAATCTTCCAGCTGTTCCCAGCTCCTTCTCTTCTCTCCATCAGACTGGCTCATAGCAGTGCCTTAATTACTTGTTTAGGAAGGATGTGACATGTTCCAATTTAATACATTTAGCCCTTCTTAGAGCAAATGTAGAATTAAGCCTCAGTATGCACTTGACAGATCTCTTAGCAACTAGAGTGCAATCAGCCAACAATGGATGATTCACAGTTTTAGCAAGAGTGTGCAGAACTGCCTGCCAAAAGTCTGAATAAACTCACATTGCTAGACACTATGGTAAAATGTACCCTGATCTCTTTTAAACTATTATATCATAGAGGAAAGTTAAACTGCATGCATTCCAGCAGCTCGTCTGAGTCTGGAAATACAATTGAACTGTGACATCTCGATTTTATGATAACTGAGACTTTTCGGCAGTTATTTTCACTTAATTAGGATAATGGTACCTTTCAAGAGAAACTGCTAAAATCCATCAGTTTGTGTAAATAAGGGACAGCTTCTTCCGTTTCCGTTGCTCTGAAATGGGAAGAGTCCAGAGGACACTAAAAGGGGTAGTCTATCCAGAGTCACGCTGATTTAAAGATGGGCTTAATCTCACATTTACTGCTGTGGAGCCCACTGGCATTTAAAATATTTAGAGATCTCTGTGCAACCCATGAGTCACAGGGGAATAGCAGGAAGCAGCATAAAAGAGTGCAAATATCCATCCTGACACATTGCTCTACTCTCTTTATCACCCTCCAAAGCCCAGTTGAGGACCAGGCTACCACAACAGAGACAGGATTGTTTGTATCTCTACAGCCAAATTTCCGTCTTCATTGACCAGTTTAATTCCAAACTTCAGATTTTACTTTGGAAGAGCTTCCTCTATACTTTCCATGTAGGACAACTTCCTATGCAAAACCAGACTCGAGCAAATCCTTTATAAAATACTATTGAAAACTTAAAAAAAAAACCCCAAAACAAAACAGGAAAAGCTCTGCTGGGATTAGTCCCACACAGCGAAGGCACCAAGTGACAGAGGATAAGTCACAGACCCTTCTCACAGACCCCTCATCACAGACCCCATGATGAATCATGGCCAGAGCTTTTCCTGTGACACACTGGACATGAGAGTGAAACCCCTCGTGAGTAATAGGATCTGGTCCCAGGAGATGGGGACAGCCCTCTCCCAGCATCCTAGCCTCATCTTATTGTCATTACAGTGAAAAGTCCCTTTGAATCTCTGGCACAAAATTCATCTTCAGGGGTCTGAAAAGCTTTGCACTCTATTTTATGGCAATTTATCCATTTCATCTGCTTATATCTCACATTTTGGACTCTGTTTTTTATCATCCCCTCCCTGAGACATCAATATTCACACCAGAAGAAAGCTGACATTCTTGTCCTTTCTACTTTAACTGCCTCAAGCCACCACTCACTTGGTACCCCATCTAAAAATACAGACATCTTAGCCACCTTTCTCTGCTGTCTTTTCGGAATGTCTTACCCTCCATCTCTCTTTCAAGGCAGGGGACGACAAGGTGGGAGATTCACCCTTAGCTCCATCGAGGCACCATGCAAGTACCCTGACCCCACATCGCTCCCAGGAAAGAACGCTGTGGTCCTTACAGACCGGGCAGAGACCCAAGACGATGAAAAGCTGCAGCACGCTAAATCTGTTTACCATTTCGGCAACGTGCCCTGGCAGCCACCATGCTGCCCCAGCCACCAGCAACTGGGGATGTCTCCCGTTGCAGGCAGGAGCCTCACTCCAGCAGCCTCCAGCAGCCCTTTTCCAGGTAAGGCAGATATGTTTGGCTAAATAAGTAGCTTGCTTTGGCACAGAAGAGCGGGGCGTCCGTGTCGGTTGGCAGGCTTTGCCTCTGAAAAGAGGGTTGTGGTCAGGGAAAGGAATTTGAACACATTGAGCTCCACGCTGCCTTTAATACTAGGATAGTCATAGGTTTCTGCCTGTATGGGCTGACGACCCTTCAAAGCGAAACGAAGGCAGCAGGGGAGGTACAGCGAGCGTCAGGAAGATGCATTAACTGCAAAACCACCACAGCTGAGAGTTTCTGTAAATGTACAAGGACAAAATTTAGGCAGGTAAAGAGAGGAGCAGGTAAAAAGTAGAAGGTGCTTAAACATTTATTGCTTTTGTAAAGAGAAGCTTCCTATCGACAACACTCTCAATAGACAAACCAGAGCATAGGAGATTTTTCCATCTATTTCCATAAGGATTAGATCAAAAGCCTGAAAAGAATGTGAGCAGTGGGGCCACAGGGAGCAGGGGCACAAGCATCTTGGTCAGGGAGGGAGCCAAGGGTGGGAGGGGGATCCAGGATTTTACTTCAATCAGACAGCAATGTCTAATCAGTGCCATGTACTACCAGCATCACCACATACTACCAGTTTAAAAAAGCATCGTTATATCTAGAAACAAAATACACTGGGGACTGATTTTGCCTCTGCTCTGAGCAGGCTATCCTTTGCCTGAATGGAGGCAGATGGGATGTAATTTTTTCCATCCCTAACTTGCTCTGCTGCAGCTCTTTTGGGAGCTCTGCTACCGCCTGGGCGGCAGAGCGTATGTGGTGGTATTTCTGCTTCGGAGAACTAGATGTTACTCAATGGCTGACGTGAATTCCCGCGTTGTACGAGGCAGTGGAGCAGAATTCCCTCACTCCCTGTTTTACCCTAAAAGGGCATTCAATGATGGCGCCGCGAACCTGCACCTTCACACAGATTTTCTGCAGCTGCTGCAGCACAGCGAAGCCAAGCCCAAGTTTGGATTCTTGCATGTTGTGATAATCAGCTGGGGTTCGGAAAATCCTTCAAGAAATCTAATGTTCTGGCAACTTAACAAGCTTCTGAAAAAATAACAGTTTAACATCTGGAACAAAAATACTCTGAGGAAGTCCAAGACCAACAGAGCACAGAACATTTTCCCCCCCATAACTGTTACTGTACAGCACTTCCTTGTCCCTAGCTCAGTGAAACTGGAACGTTTGCATCAAGATGCTGAACATTTTTATTGCAGTGAGGCAGAAAGATAAAGGGCTATTCATACACTTGAACATTTTTTTTCATTTTCTGGGTTTTGTTTATTTTTATTCCTGTCCCATGAATTTCCTCGGTCTTTTAATGCATCTTAATCTTCATCAATATTTAACTCTGTAGCAGAAATACTGCATACTTTGTTTTCCCATTTAACTTGAGAGGGAGGGAAGAAAAACATCTATGAGAAGAAGAAAAACAGCCAGTTCTGAAGGAAACGACTTTTCCTTTTTCCACACGACATCCTGGAATACAGTCACGGAGAAGGATCAAAGAGAAAGGTGAGCAGCAAAAATACCACGCTTTTTCAGAGAGTTAGCTAGGGTCATCATTTAGGACACTTCTTCCCACCGGGTTTAAGACCTGCCTAAGGTCAAGACTGAAAATATTTCTCAATGATGGACTTAACTCTCAGCAGACATCACCATGTAAGAGCAGTTCCCTGCAGTAATAAAAAACCTACAGTATCATTCACAATGAACAAGTAACCACATATATATATATTTCATGACATACACTATGTACACATATACACATCTACACATATACATGTATGAGAACCTTTCAACTGGGGATGGTAATGCTTAGTGAACTTTTGCAAGCTAAGGGAGATCTCTCATCATTTTCATCCAGCAATTTTCTATCACACCCAACAGACAGCTCTGTAAGAGACTGCCTAGCACAGAGCAGAAGTGATGTAACCCCATGATAGCAGAGATGCTCCACAGGACACTATCTGGCTCGTTATACCACATTAGAGCCTCCAAGAGAAAACCAATATTTTTGCATTTCCTTTGTCCCTTACTGAAATCTATAAGTTCAGATCGTGCCCTGAAAAGTCTCACATACCTAATTTTCTGCCCACTCTGCCAAGGAGCAGCACCCAGAGCAGTGCTTGTGCCTGGGACATTGGTGGTCTCTGTGCGTATGGTTAAAAATCAAATCAGTTGAAATTTATGGAAGGTTAAGCTTTCCAACATCGTATTTTCACTGTTGGCTATGAAACACTACATGTTTTTTCCTTGGGAAAAAAAGAAAAGAAAAAAAATGAGTTGCTGTGTTTGGACAAGCTCACACTCTACCCTCCATCGGTTACTGGGGCTCGTGTTGCAGCAAATCCAACCCCACATAAGAGCTACTGCAGCATTAAAAATAGCGTGGCGTTCCCTGCACGCTGTTACCCACCAGGGTGCAAAAGATCCTAAGTTCCCTGAAGAATCTGTGCACACCCTCAGCTCAGCCAGAAAAACAGGGTACAATAGAGCTGCTCTAGACCTTGGATCCAACAGGAAGCAAACCCAAATGTGGAATACATTTTTTATTTCCAAGTATTGCACAGAGGATTTATACACTTAAATCCTGGTTGTCCNAATGAGTTGCTGTGTTTGGACAAGCTCACACTCTACCCTCCATCGGTTACTGGGGCTCGTGTTGCAGCAAATCCAACCCCACATAAGAGCTACTGCAGCATTAAAAATAGCGTGGCGTTCCCTGCACGCTGTTACCCACCAGGGTGCAAAAGATCCTAAGTTCCCTGAAGAATCTGTGCACACCCTCAGCTCAGCCAGAAAAACAGGGTACAACAGAGCTTGGATCCAACAGGAAGCAAACCCAAATGTGGAATACATTTTTTATTTCCAAGTATTGCACAGAGGATTTATACACTTAAATCCTGGTTGTCCTGGTTTGAGTGACACAGGATTAATTTCTCTCTCAGTGATTTTACTTTTCACTAAGTTCTCTTCTAATGCTTGGTAAAACTGCATTTTTAAAAGACTCCAGTGTCTCATTTGGTGAAAATATTTACTTTCTAGCCAGCTATGGTATGCGGGTTTCAGTGTCTCAGTGCTGTCAAGTTAGCCAGGTACAGGGATGTGGAGAAGCAAGATCTTGGCACTTCACCCAAGCTGGCCAACAGGATTATTTCATACCATGAAGGTCACATTCAATATAAATCATAAAGTTTTCTGCAAAGCTCTCTCTTCCTTAATAGCTGCGATCCTGAGAACTTCTTGCCATAGTGTCAGACCCATGAGCCCTCCTCTTCCTCCCAAAGCTGTAGCGCTCACTGTGTTCCACATTCACTGTCCCCTACTGGGAATCCACTGCTCCCTAGGCAGAATTGGCTGAGTGTAATCCTTGTATATTTTACATTGGTATCAGGATAGTTGTTCTGTACTATTATTATTGTCAATTATTTAATCTTATTCTATTACATCTGTTTATATTTCAGCCCCCAGGTTTCCTTGGTTCTTTTTCCCTGACTCCCCTTCCCAGGTGGGAAGGGGTCATCGAGTGATAGAATAATTGTCCGAACGACAATCAGTTGTTGTGGGTTCTTCAAACCATAGCACTGGTGCATGAAGCTCTCCTGCACAGGGGACTTGGACCTAGCGGAGGATGGGAGCTCAGAACTTGTACCACCCCTCCACATGATTATTTCTAAGGAATTCCACTAACATAAGAGGAAAGCAGAAACCTGTTAGTATTCAGGTCTGTGAATGAATGCGTGTGGATGCAGTCTGGCTCAGCAGAGGGGGATGATGCCATGCAAAGCCCTGTTGTGCAGTAAACCACAGAGACTTGGGACCACTCTGGATTAACTGCAAAAACAGACAAATTAACCTCATAAATCTCATGTGCAGGTACACCTCCCAAAAATGTGGAAATACTAAGGGAGGAGCCCTGATAGAGCCACCTGTGGAAGGCTCAGATTACAGAACGGAGATGTAATTGAGTCTCTCCATTCCCGCTTGCAGCTGAAATCCAGTCACATCAACAAACACTTGGCACATAAAACAACAGCTTTCAAGTGCTCTTACAGAAATTAATGACTCATTCCCACACCTCTGCAGCTTAGGAGGTTCATTATCTGCTATGGATAGACAGAAAATTGTCTCTGCCCAGCCAGCTTGGCCAAGGGAAGCTACGGGTGCTCCTGGGAGTCTCTTTGGGAGCAGGGGAGCTGCTGGCTTCCCACCACTGCTTTGTCACCACCTGGGATCCTGGCACATGGTATGACAGTGCCAGAGCACAGCTCCCTGGTACAGCTCTGCTGGAACACAGCTGGTGAGGGGTAGCCTGGCTAACAACTGGTGGCTGCAGCAGGTAGAGAACCAAAATGCCTTCAAACGCTAAGGAGATGAGCAAGAGAGAGACACAAAACTCATGCTAGAGAAGAACCTGCAACTCACCATTTTGTTGCCCTTAATACTGAAAATGCTACCCAATTAAGCAAAAAGCAAACCTGAACAGATGGGAAGAACTTGGACCAGAAGAAATAAGTGTTGGTTTTCAGCAGGCTCCTTGCAGAATGGCTGGTCTGACCAGTGATGCTAGGCTTCCTCCTAGTTTATTTGTCCATTTAATATTTTCCCTTTCAATCAGAGCAAACAAGGTAACAGGCACTTCAGAAAGAACACAAACAAGCTTCTTAAATGTAGTCCGGATTTATACCGAAATACCCCTCTCCATCTAAGTTATTCCTCTTTTCAAATGCAAATTACAAACAAGGCACATCAAATCTTCTCGCATTTCAACCAAAAAAAAAAAAANTTGACACAGAAGTTGGAGCTACAATTTAATGGCTTGTGTGGATGCTCCACGGCACCACCTGGGGGAATCATAGAAGCATTTCTCCAGCACAGAGCAACCACCACCAAGGACCGTGGCACAAAAGGCTTTTGGTGGGTCTTTGGAAGCATTTGTGGCTGAACAGCTACTTGAGAAACAACCTCTCTCTTTATATACACACAGTTGTGATACAGGGACAAAACCCAAGCCAAGCAGTAGTGGTATGACCAGTGCTCTTGTCTCAGACCTGGTGTATTATTTTACGGATTTCCACTGTCTTCTGGGTTGCTGTTTCCTCATTCCTTAATGAGACCCATAAACTGCAAACCCTACAGGCTTTGAGGAAGGTTGCAAGAGCCCATGCTCTATCTTTTGTGCTGTCTACACTAAACCTTCTTAGAGGGCAGCAGAGGCCAGTGAGAGGTCTATCCCCCTATCCGCAGGCAGGGTAAGTGCATCCTATGGATGCACACCTACCCTGCTTTCCAGGACCAGGACTGGAAAGACCACGGACATCCACACAACCTATTCTAACACTTCACTGTCCCTCCCATTTTCCCCTCATACCAAACCTGTATCTTGCTGACTGCAGACTAATCCCACAATTTCCAACCCTATTTGCCAAAGCTAATCCCTCCCTTTTGGCAGCTGGGTGCCTAGGGGACACTTCTGCATTTTCACTGTTACACTATACAGAATGTAACGACTCTTTAATTAAATGGGCTTGATGAGGAAAAATGACTCAAATTAGGCTTCATCAGCAAGACAAAAACCCAGCTGTCTTTCCTAAACGATATAACGAAGCACAGTTTAGAATACCTGAAGTCCAATTTTAGCAATGCAGAGCAACAGTTTCCAAAACCAGTATTTGTTAGATAAGCAAGATATGGCCAAGAGAGAAAAAACACCAAGGTCTTAAACAATCAGGCACATCTTAAGCTATGCATCTTTTAGGGCAATTCCTTCCTAAGCCATGAACTTCTAACAATGTAACAGGTTTAATGCAACCAGCAGCAAGAGTGCAAGCGGTTTCACACGGGTTGTCATTTGCATTTGTATTACAGAAAAAAAGGTGCAAGCACCATGAAAAAGTCACCTCTGGAAAGCTTATTGTAGCTTTATAGAAATGGAATAAATAAAGCACGCAGCATCAGAACATCCTCAATGAGCTTTTCATCCCTTCAGGATGAGAGCAACATTGGTAGTGTCTCTCGTTTAACCTGCACGAGAAGATTCATTTGCTCAGTAGTGAATGACTCTTCACATTGACTTCAGTGGGAATAAGCTACCCTAGATTTCAGAAGAAAAAAAGCACTAACAGAAAGTTAATGAGGTACAAACCAGGTTATGAATGGAGCAAAAAAAAAATTCTGCTAAAACTATTTCCTGCCCTGCTGTGATCGAATACATGCCTTTTAAGGCTTTGCCTTACCCCCCCCCTCCTTTCTTTAGGTAATGCTTTATCATACCCTGAGACTTTCTCCACTTTTCTAATCAGTTTCCATTATGTCCTTCTTCTTTAAAGTTTCCCACTGTTACAGCTCCACCAGGAGCAATAACGCTGAAAACAGCAGCGTAGACTGGCTATGGTCTTTTAAATACTCTTGAAATGGAGCCAAGGTGGAATAAGTCTACTGGACTGGGGGGGGAAGTTAAAGCACCAGGGCTCTTACTGCTGTGCCTGCATCCCTGCTCCTGCCAAGGCAGCCCTGCACACAACAACATGGAAAGTTTTAGAGCAGAGTCTAGCCTAGGGTAAGAAAAAAATCCTGACCTACAAGTTTTCAAAAGGATGTTACGAACCAAGGGGCTGGATTTGGCCCCCTTCAAACCAGAGGGAGACCCAAAGGCAGGGCGGCTCTGGCAGAGAAACAGTCAACCCATACAGTGAGTGTTCCCTACTTCCTCCACCACTGAAAGAAGAGGGATGATCCAAGCTTGCTCTGTGTACTCACGTCTTGCTTTTATGTTCAAAACAGAAAATCACCACCCCCACGCACTCATAGTCTACTATCACTTCTAATGAGCCATTTTGCCCACCTTCAAATATTTCTCCCTCAACCACTTTCCCACCTCACCAGCTCACGCTCTCAACCAGCAAGGCTCAGAGCTGGCTGGCAATCTCATGAGACAGGCTCTCACAAGAATTTCCTGCTTCTGGTTCAGCCAGACATACTGCAACAACAGACGCTCTCGCAGTATTTTGGCACCTCCACTCCTTGCTCAGGCCAAGACCCAGGAATGTAAGTGAAAAAACCACTTTTTAATTTTTAGAATTTTAAAATAACTCAGCTCTTCCCTCTGCTGTCGTGGGTGTCTGGTTGGCTTCCATGCTAAAAGACTGCTTCCCCTGAGATTAACTGAATGTGGAAACTACATTGCTGAAGGTATCACCAAAAAATTTGCTTCCCTGAAAACAGCTTGGTAAGACACCACCACAGTAGGGTGTTGGAGCAGTTTACTCCAGAGAAGCAAGTGTTACAGAAAGAACAAATGACTGACCCTCCAAGTAGACTGAACTAGGTTTTCCACAAGCTCTGAGGTACTTTCAGCAAGGATTTCTATCAAGATGATCTAGCTGGTGAAAACTCTGCTTAGAAGCATTAGGCAAGACCTGAAGATCTTTCATGCATGTTCCTAAAAGTGCAACTCATTACAGACTGAGCTAGTCAGTTTCCATGTTTTCTGGTCTATTCTATTGAATGACCACACAAGCCTGTACCTACAGCTAGATAAGGCCATTTCTCAGTGTGACTAATGTCTCACATTAAGTACTTCAGATAGTTACAGGCTTCTACAGCTCACATCTGTAGTTCAGGGAGCATCTTTCTAGGCATCACTACTGGGTCAATGCAACTCCTGCTGACAGAGCAGCTTGGAGAAATGTCTTGCTGGAAATTCAGAATTTGGGCCACATACAGATGCCCTCAGACAAAACCTCTCTTCTCATGCCAGGTCTCACCTCACACAGGGCCTGAACTTGTGCATGAAAGACAGACCACACTGGATGCTGTGGAGGGTCCCGGCTCCTTTCAAGAGGGACGGTCCTCAAACACTCTTCTAGTTGTTCATTGGAAATGCAGCTTCCTACAGCCTGTGGTGATACAAGCAGTAGTCACAGCTTAAGGTACTTTCAAACACAATTTTTCTACCTCCTGCATGCCATCGCACACTCCTTTGCCTCATGCTTTAGCCTTCTTACAGCAGCAAAAGCAGAGGAAGTGGGGGCAAGAACACCTTTTATGAAAAACAAAAACTCTGCACCTCACGTATAAGGGAGCTCAAGTTTTAAGGATGAGTTTAGAAACAGAAGGCCAAACTTCTCCGTATTGAGTTGGGTCAGGCTCCTAAAGCATGCATAGGCTCAGCAGGAAAGAGTCTGCCTTTCAGAGACACTGAGCCTGTACTTCCCATTCAGGGCTTTGGCCAGGGGTCGGAGGACACATACCACATTGCGAGTAGTTATTCAAGCATGTTAAAATACTTTAAAAAGATTCGGCTGCTGATCTCATCTACGGGAGTCATCACCTATGCTGGTGTCTGTGCAGGACTGAGGTCAATGCCTTGTACCAGACAGGGTACACCCAACAAGAAAAGCTGGCATTGCTAGCAGCCACCTCCTCATCCCCAGCACTTCTGGAGCACCTTCTCCAAAACCTAAATGAGTCCCTAGGTATGAAGGGGCAAACCTACAGAAAACCTTGTAACTAGAGCAGGCAACATATATGGGAGACACGTCAGCTGCTTTATGCATCACCAGTGAAGAGACAGCTTTCCCAGCCCTGGAGGTGCATTGCAGAAAGCAAGGTACAAATACTAAGTGTTCTTTAAAGATCCAGGCTCCATGGGGATTTAGTTTGTTCTTAAAACTCATTGCAGGATATATCTAATATTGCTACATGCTGTCTTTAATATTGCTACGCATGCATGTTCTATTATACCATTAACCACACACTTTCATGGGCACCACACTACACTCTAAAATCTCCTAGTTAATATTTAAGGCTAAGAAACACTTTAAAGCTAAAGCCATATCATCTTGACAAATGTTACATTACGTCAGACTTTCCACTACTGAAAAACATGATGATGAGATCAGCTCAGAGAGATGGTAAGCAAGCAGACACAGGGCAGGAAAGAGTTTAAGTGCTTTAAACTAAGACTGATTACAGGCTCTACATTAAGCACTGGCACCTTACAGGATTGAGACCTAGCTACTTATATACTTGCGTCACAAGCACAAGCCTTAAGAGTTAAAAGAAAAATCCCCTCTTCTTGAATCCTAACATAACACACAGAATGCACAGCCATTGTCTGTCTTTATCCTTTCACTCCTTCCTGGACTGAACCCATCAGCTAGATCTACATCCAGCTTCCCCACACTCCTCCCTGCTCCAGATCCCACCAGCTTCAGCGTAGGCAGCCAACGCTTGCACTTCTCTGATGGACACCTCTAGGCTGTTTCCCATGCTGGATGCCTCCTGCTAGTACCAAGTCCATTCCATGCATTTAAATATTTGACTGTTGATATGTATTTTGTAAGGCTAATAAAATTAAAATGGGTTTGCAGTACTTTTCATACCACTCCCGAGAAGTTCAGTTTGTTACCAGCATAGCATTTCATGGCAGATGTAGGTATGCTGTGAATCTGCTCTTAGGAATGCAAAACAGGGCACTATATTTAGATGTGGTCTCAGGATTTATATAAAACTGAATAAGACTTTACACACTGTTTTATTAGCAGCCCTTTGTTTACATTCCATCCTGGAGAAATACAAACCCATTTCTTAAAAAGTTTTGGGAATGCTGCTGCATGATGGAGGGCTGGCAGACCTTTAGGAGCTCCCATTAAGTTTCTGGTTGTGCACAGCAATCTTGTAAACATGGGAGGGAAACTAAACAAAGTGGAAACTAGGTTAAAATCAGAGGAGGCTGGTGCAGAATTACAAGCAGTGCCTTTAGTCTTTAAGATGAAGCATGGACAGAGCACATTTCAACTACACAAAAGCTTTTGGCGGTTTCTGGTGGCTGCTGACATCTGTGCCAAGGTTCCCCTAAGGATGGAGAAATGAGAAAGATAAAGCCATGCTTGGGAAATATCAAAGCCAGAATATGAAACAGTGAGCCTCAGGAGGGATAGGACACACACACACATCTAGCAGAGGAGACAGTTGCAGGATTATTTTCCCACCACTACTGCAAAGCCAGCTGCCCTTGTCAGAGCCTGGATAGCCATCACCCTTCTTTGTATTAGTTTCACCTTCCCTAACACTGACTTTTGCTACTCCCCAGTTGTCCCGCATGGCCAAGACACAGCGCCACAGCAATCCTGGCAGCAGGGGAGCCACGGCTATTGGGTCAGGCAAGCCCATTGGAAGTGTTATTGTGGCCAAACAACTGGCACCAAAGCAAACAGAGATGCAACACTAGAACCCTTCTTCCCTGCTCAGCAGGCCCAAGGACCTACAGGTCCCAGGCTCTCACAGCCCCTGTTATATCAGGGCATCACCGATGCCATGGGTCCATACTAGGCTTCCATGCAAAGGGATGCTGGCTGGAAGGACTTTTGGAAACATGCCACAGAAGATGGCTTACCACCCAACCCTTGGCCACACCAGTCATAGTCTTGCTCCTGTAAAACCTCCCCAGTCAGCCCTGCGTGAAGTATGGCTGATTTGATGCTCTTCTGTCAGAAATGGCTTTCAGGCTACTCGTGGCATTATCTCAGATAAGATGGATGCCAGTGCTGGCAGCCTGCCATTCAAACCCACCTAGGAACAGCTCCCACTTCTGCCATTTGCAGGCATAAAAAGATCAGCAGTTCTGCTTTGCCAATTTTTAGTGATTCAATTAGCTGTGAAGCAGGGGTACGCAGGCAGAAAAGAACAGTGCCTTTTCCAAAAATGAACTCTGAAAATGCACAACTCTTTTCTATCACGGGTGCTAGTATTTTCAGGCTTGCTTGATTTCTATCAGGCTATTCAGGAAAAGCCTGTCCATCATCTCCACAGCACAAACTGGCAGGTTATCTGCTACATCAACTGTCCCAGAACAAGACAGACCCCAGGGGCCATGGGAGACTATTCCCCTCCACGCCCCACCCCACCCCCCCACCCCGGTACCTTTTTGCAAAGGCTCTTCCAGGACACTCTTCCATAATATTAAGTCTGGCTCTCAATATATCAAACCTCTGTAAGCCAAGTATTCATTGCTAGGTCTTTCTAAGAATCATTTTGCAAAGCTTGGATAGCAGTATGTTTTCACAGCTGATGTGGAAAAGCTAGAAACAACATTTCCCAATAAGAAATCTCTGCTTTACAAAGTGTGCACTGTTTCTTAGGGTTAAACTGACTTGCTAAGGCGGGGGTTGGGGGAAGGGAAATCCTTTTATACTGTTGACATAAAATACCTCTGACTGTCTTAATGGTAGAATCGTTTCATTTTCTACTATCTGTTCTAGGACAGACATACTGAGGCAGGGAAGAAAAAAAATAATTCAACATCTGACCTCAGGGCACCCATTTCTAGGGCTGGTGATGGCCCATCTCATGCCACCGGAAACCCTGATTTACCCTGAATGCAGATTCCCCTTGCCTGGTTGGATGGAAACGCTGGCAAGATCTCTGCCAGGTTAAGGCAGGGCAGCTGCCTCCCAAAGGGCAGTCCTTGGACAATTTACGACCTTCAGGATCACAGTAAGTGACTCATAATGAGTCTGCTAAACAGCTATCAGTATTACAGCTTATTCATAATACATGAACAGCTTAAGTGGGTCACAGAGATCTGTATATCCAAGTAGCCTGACTCCAACAGTCGTCGGTACTGGCAGCTTAAGGAAAGAATAACAGAAAGCTGACAAGTATAGAGTGCTGCTGTCTCCAGTATATTTTCCCCAGCTTATTGTAAGAGGCAGTGTACATATTTCCAAAGCCAGATATTGCATCTGGATCAAAGTGTTAAACAGCTATTGATGGATCTCTCTTTCATTAGTTGACGCCCAGCTGTACTCTTGGCCACTACAACATCCTGGCAATGAATCTGACAGTTCAAGTTATGCACTGCATGACAAAGTACTTCTTTCTGCTTAAATTTGCTGCCTGGGTATTCCTCTGGATGTTATCAAGTTTCATAGTATCACACCCAGTTCGTTTTTTCTGAACCATTTGAGATACAGTAGACCTCTCCTACTTCTCCCCTCCCCCAGATAACTTTGAGCTTAAGGCATTTATCTAATTGGAGTCACTTCATACAGAAGCAGTCCTACATTGCAGCAAGGTCTTCTTGTCCACCCCTACCTTTTCTGCTCACACTGCGTTTCCTGAATGGGTAACCAGAACCTCACCCAGCATCTCAGATCCAGATTAAAAATCAATTTAAGTCCAGTCAAAAAAATGGCTTTTCAGCAATACCAGATGTATACAGAATTTTAAAAAAATTTTGGAAATGCTCATCTAGAAGGGGTTGTCCTAACCCAGATCCCTGCAGTCAAGACAAGCTAGTTGTTTTACTGCGTGACAATAAGGTCACACCCCAGAACAAGAGAAGGATTAACATAAACACTTGCCTTAAGGGTCACAAGATACTGTCATATGTCACTACTGAAGCTCCATTTCATACGGACTGGAGTTTCACAGTTGGACTTGCAAGCATCAGCGAAGATGTGGCATCCAGCATGATGCATAAAGTGCTGACAAGGGCTTTCCCCTACATAGTCTGTTGGGTCATTCACATCCACCCACCTTTTTCTTCATACCGGCTTTAACAGCATGTCTCTTCAACTTCTGCCCCGACTACTTTTCCTGCATTGGTGGGGTTTTACCTTTCATAGTTTCTTTCCTTAAAAACCAGTTCAGATCAAAGGGGTCAAGAAATTGCCAAACAAAGATCAGTTAAGGCCAACAGCAGAGTAGTCTCTGCCTAATTTCTTCTAGACCCTGCATTAAAAACAGTTGCGCTCTGCACACATTTTGAGCTACTGCAGCCAGGAGGAACGTGGAAAAGGTTCTATCACAACCCTGTGCTGCCTCCTCCTCTAACACCCTCTGCTCCAGGAAAGCACCACATTTGGAAGTTGCTGAATACACATGACTACAGGATTCACCCCACGCCACCTTGCAAAAAAAACCCAACCAAACAAGCAAACTTGTACAAGACTTCAGTGTTTACTGGAGAAACATACAGGTATCTAATTCATATCATCCTCCACCAGTACCTATTGTTTCTATTTGCCTCTCAACAGCACTGCTCACTTCAGCTCTTCCTACCACACTTCGCTAGCAGGGGCGCTAGTATTCCCATGAAAGGCTTCTAAAAGATACCAAGCCATGAACTAGTGCATTAAACTCCAGTGAACACCTAGTGACTAGCAATAGCTACACCACCTCTCCTCTGTACAGTGTTGGAAGAACATGAAATAGTCAAGATTCCTTGCTTTTACAGTTTTAAGCACAGTGATGACAGGCACACTTAGCTATCTGGGAAGGTGAAACTCTCTAAAGCACTTGTACTGTTTGCAAAATTAACTCCTGTAGGACTGGCAAGTGCCTCTCTTTGAGAGGGACAGACTAGGGTTTATTGGTAAACTTTTAAAAGTATTTTAAAAAAACATTGCTTGCTATTTCTGAAGAGCAAACCAAGACATAACTCCATCTCTAAAATATTTATTTTTCTAGCTTGGGTCTGCATAGAGATGACCATCTCCATGGCTGTGGCTGCTGGTCTGTGACTCAAAGGACAGCAGCTCTACTGAAGTGCAGTGACATATGCACAAGCAGGATTCTTGTCCTGTAAGACCACCCTTTCTATGAGGTTTGGGATTCAGCTTCCCTGACAGCTCTTACGTTAAACTCAGAAAAAGAAAATACAAACACAAAAATCAATCACAGCATTGCCAATAGCATCCCATTTTGTGACAGTCTTGTTTCAGTTTGCTTCAGTGGCCAACTGGGACTGCGCTGAGACAGATGATTTCATCTTGCCAGACAACTTCAGTTGGCATCCAGAGACACACATGGATAGCCAGTTCCTTTACTACTAACAAACATAAACCCCCCAGAAACAAATTATCACAATTATTTTTTCAAGATAGTAATAAGTGCTGAACTTCTGCTGAAGTGAAAATGGGTTCTGCAAGTCTTGAACAAGCTATTTTTGAAACACTTCTCTGGTTTTGCTATTGACTTTAAAATGTCAGAAACACAGCACGTTACAGTGTGGCCAGCTGACTGGTATGTGATACACAGCACGTTACAGTGTGGCCAGCTGACTGGTATGTGATCAGTGGTCTTGGATGAATGCAAGACCTGACCCTGGTGCATCTCAGCCATAAAACACTTCATTTTATTTTTCCTGAAGGAAAAATTCCTCATGCTACAGAAGAGGCATCAAAAAAAGATACTGTCATCTGATGCTGTGAGTGCATAATTTATCTTCACCCTAGAACTGCAGCTGCCCAGTCCAGATACCAAGTGAAGCTCTTTTACACCATAAGCTTGATTGATGGGAGGTAGGCTCCTGTAAATTTTTTTTTTTTTTAAAAAAAGCAATAAATGATCACTAATTACCAACTAATTTCTTTCTTAGTAGAAACACATAAGCCTGCCATAAGCAATGACTTCTGCACAGATGTCTGTATGCACTGGGGTGACTTACAGGCAATGGAGACTCTGCTTTGTATGGGCAATTTGTAGTTTGGGTCAGACATTTAATCAGGTCTACATTTTTTCACCAGCTCTATTTACCAGGAGATTTTTGACGAAGACAACAAATCCTCTGAAAACTGGACAGCATAGAAGCCTAGGCACTGTTTGCCCAGTCTAATCCAAACTGCTAAACTCACAGAACACTCATACTGAATGGAGTATCACAAGTTAATGCTTGCTATATTTCCCATTTAGTCCCCACAGCATCGTCAGGGCAGTTATGCCGTGTCTGTACCAGAGGCAAAATATATATTCCAGAGTCACTCCATAGAAGCCAGCAAGGGAAGAATAATCAGTAATATCGGTAGAAATTAAAATCCACATATGCTTATTTTCATAAAAAGTCAGTGTTTAGACAAGTCATGCTTGCTGAAGACTTGCATGCACTGGTCACCTAAACAAGAGGGACAAATCGGAGGCAGTGAGTTTAAGGACACAACTGGCCTTGGTGATCAAATGTGGTTTGGGGAAAAATAGTAACAAACCAGAGATTCCTGCCTCTAACACATTTATGTCTTTACATCAAAAGTGAGATGGGCCATCAAAAGCCTGTCCACTGTCAGACCTGAGATGTGTACCCTTGAATTAGCACCCAGGGAAACATACTACTTTTATATGCATCATTAGAAGCTTTGTGTAGAATAATTGGGACCCTAGAACTGGTGGAAGCTTGGCAAGATGTAGCATGGGGCAACAAGTTAGCACAATGAACTTGTCACCAGAATGTGGGAAGTACTGTCCTTATAAAGCTGTCCTGGTGTGAAAGACAAATGATTCATTTCTCCATCAGTAATTTTACTTTTCACTAAGTTCTCTTCTAATGCTTGGGAAAACTGCATTTTCAGAAGACTCTAGTGTCCAAATTTATGAAAATATTTACTTCATAGCCAGCTATGGTATGTGGATTTCAAGATCTCAGTGTTTTCAAGCTTACCAGATACAGCAATGTGGAGCAGCAAGACCTGGGCACTTGACCCCAGCTAGCCAACAAGATTATTTCATACCATGACCATGAAGGTCACATTCAATATAAATTAGAAAAATTGTTGAGTTTTTCCTCTCTATGATGGCTACAACCCTGAGAACTCCTTGCCCTGGTATTGGACCCCTGAGCCTTTCCCTTCCTCCCAAAGCTGTAGTGTTCACAGTGTCCAAAGTTTGCTGCTCACTGCTGGGAGCACATCGCTTCCTACTGATAGAACTGGCTGAGTATAAGCCTCGTATATTTTGTTATCAGGATCAATATTGGTTCTGTAGTATTACTAACGCCTATAAATACTTAGAGGGTGGGTGTCAAGAAGATGAACCAGTCTTTTTTCAGTGGTGCCAAGTGATAGGACAAGAGGTGACAGGAACAAACTTGGACATAAGAAGTTCCATCTAAACATGAGGAGGAACTTCTTTACTTTGAGGGTGGCAGAGCACTGGAACAGGCTGCCCAGAGAGGTGGTAGAGTCTCCATCTCTAGAGACATTCAAAACATGCCTGGACACATTCCTGTGCAACCTGCTCTAGGAGAGCCTGCTTTGGCAGACGGGTTGGACTAGACAATCTCCAGAGGTCACTTCCAATCCCATCTCGTTCTGTGATTCTGTGTGATTATTCTATTAAATCTCTTTATATTTCAAGCCCCAAGTTTCCTTGTTTTTTCACCCCCCTGCTTCCTCTTCCCAGGTGGGGAAGGATTCACTGGATGACAGAGTAATTGTCTAAACAACAATAACTTGTTGTGGGTTCTTCAATCCATAACAAAAGCCAACTGCCAGATGCACCTGCAAAGAAACACAAACACTTAAAAGATAATGAAAATAAAAGATTAAGGAGTATCAGTTCCACCAAGTTATATACCTAGCTAGACAGATAACATTGCACAAAAACATGAGTCATCTCCTCCTAGAAAGTGGAGTAAAGGACCATGAAATGAGCATGTCATGATATCAGACAAAATTACCAAAACCAGACTGACAGATGGCCCTTCCTCCTCCCAAAAAGGAGGAGGAAGAGGATAAGAAGGCTTACAAGTTTAGAATGAACTAAACTATTTTGATGAAGTATTAATACTAAAATTAAAACAACAACAAAAGGAAGAAAATAATGAAACAGATACAATTTATATAAAACTGTATCAAGCTCCCAGGACAACCATCATATCACCAGCAGGCATCAAGAAAAGTCCCAAACTGGATTTGGTGATCAACAGGAGATGGATTCCAGATCTGGACTCAGGAATGCCTGGATGCAGGCCAAAGGCAGATGAATAGGCAGGGTCTTCCTCAGACTTTGGCAATTGAAGAAAGAGAGTTGACCCTTTGGTCCCTCAGCTTTTATACTGAGCATGATGCAGATGGGATGGAATACCCCAGTTGGTCAATTTTGGGTCACCTGTCCTGCCTGCTCCTCCTGACAGGTGTGACCCCTCTATGGTTTTCCCATTTCTGACCCTCCAACTGGGCAAATAACGAAATTACCTGACCTTCGTTATTATAGCAATAAGTATAAGCAAGGGCCTCTCTGCATGCCATTCCTTGGGATAATCAGGTCTCATCAGTGTGAGAGTGAACAGTTTGCTGAACAATATGCTGTTAATTTCAGAGTTTAGTTAGTTAGAAGAGGCCCAGCTGAAAAAGTAAAATTGTAAAACAGAAAATTGGTTCATTTTACCTCAAACCAGGACATTTCAAACCAGGACAGCATAGTAATCTTTTCTCAAGATAGACTGCTTTACAGCTAAAGCTCTATATCAGCTAAAGAACCTGGCATCATACTGCTCAGAAGTGCTAGATTGCTCTATAAACCTATAATGCATTTGTTATTGAATAGTTTCATTGAAAGGGAAATTAATCAAGTTTTAAGAACTTTAATGAAGTGACAGCCAGGCACCTCCACACATTGTATTGCCAGCAAGCAGCTGCACTTTGCCACAGCACAACCCTGCAGAGGTGTGCCCGGCCAGTGGAGATGCTATTCCAGCTCCCCTTTTTCCCATGCAAAGTACAGCACAGCCCAGCAGCGTTACAGCCCACACTCCACACAGTGGGCAGGGCACAGCAGGACCCTGGCTCAGGGGAACAGTACAGGGAGGCTATGGAAAGCCAGTCTGGAAACATGGAAGGCAAGAGGTGGAGAGACATGGAACTGGAGGTGGGTTTTTGAGTGGAGGCACAATGAAAATATATGCATCTGTGCATCTGTGTGCATACGTCCTGGCACAGCACTGGGAGCAGCTGCTGCTTGTGCCATTTGGTACGTCATGGGAAGCCTCAGTTGGGGACTTTGCTCTCCGCACCAGAGCATCTCAGAAGCCAACAGGCCGAAGCAGAGCATGCAGGAGCTCTTCTGTGTCACACATTCTGTTCAACCACTGTCCAGAGGCGTTGACAGATCCCAAGATGAGCAAAATAACACTTCAGTCTACATACCAATCCTCCCTTTTGCAGTGTGTAAGGAGCTGCAGACTTGCACAGAGCATAGGATTAGAAGAAACCTAATCAGGCAACCTATATTGGGGATGTTACAAACCCACCTTTGAATATCAACACCAAAATTCCAGCGGTGGCTGTGGTAAACTAGTTTTTACAGTGCTCTTAAGAGAGGTAGTTACCAAATAGAAAGATTTAGGTTCAGTTTGAAACTCTAAGCAGAAATCACTTGGGGAATGAGCAAGGTAGCTCCAAGCCATGTGTGAGTCAGAGCAGCAGAAAAGGCTCTTTTCACTTTTTTGAGGAAATGCTTATGGTTATTTGGAACCTTTAACCACTTAGCAATTGCACTGAACCATAAGCTTACCAAGGGCTATTTATCAGCTAAAGAAGCAAATTAACAACGTACAAAAGCTGAGATCAGGCTTGCAGAATAATAATAAGCGTCCACAGGAGATTTAAGAACACACATTTAATTTAGATTCTGCCTTTTTTTTTTCCCCCCCTCAATCTTCTGGTCAGCAACTTCAATATTCCTGAGAAACTTGACATTGCAATTTAATAACAAGGTCTAAATATTGCCTCTGCTAGAAAAGCATGAAACCCAAGTTGCTCATAGACTGTCCTTAAAGATTTTTTTTACAGTTCTATAGATAGAAACCAATTACAATGAATACAGTCCACTTACATTGATCTGACTACAAGCTACTTCCTAACATTTTCATTAAATCTGTGATCACAGGAGCAAAATTGAAAATCAAAAAAGATAGTTCTTGGCATAGCCAATTTTCCCAAAGTGTCAGCCCTATTAATGTAGGATCAGGGCTACATCAATGAACTTTAAGACCACAGAACCACCTAACCAAACCAAGTGGCAGCACTGAAGCTGCAAAGCCGATGGGAGGGACAGAGCAACAGAAACAAATCTACCTGTTTTTGAAACAGTCTGCTTTAGAAGGCTAAAATATCCCTTCTCACCGTTACTAATACTACCATTACTCCTGATACAGGATTGCCTGATACTGTCCAAAGGATTGGGTTTTTTAAAAAATATCAATATTCTTTAAGAGCAAAGTTATGTATTAAAGAAGCTTTTCTCTTCCAGTGAGTACTTTTCAGCTAACTTATTTGCTAATACCAAAACACTGAAAATGAAAGCGAATAAAATATATTAAGAAAACATTGATGCAGATGCTGACAAGAGTTTCTTCATTGCCTTCTGTACCCCATGATGGGCATCATCCATTTGCTCCTGCAGAAAGCCTTTAAGTGACACACGCTTCATCAATGATAATGAAAAAGGTCATTATTCTGCCAACTATCTGCTCTACAAAAGACAAGACTGAGAAGATGGTGAAAAGGATAGGCTAAAGGAGTACATATAAGGCTCAGTGTAGAATGGAAAAGGTATTCAAGAAAAAAAAAAAAAGCTTTTGCCCATGTTTACTCACCTGCTGTTTCAAGCACTAAGCAATGGCACAGTGGATGCCTCTCTGCTTTCCATCATAACTTTTAGGCAGAACACCAGTCAGCAACATAGAGGGGAAAAAGCACAATATGGACATGCAGAGGGGTCAGTACAGATGTACAAGACCTCCAGAATTTTGTGACAGTTTAAAGATCTACAAATTATTTAAAGTGATAATAAAACGCTTGCCTCTTTAGTGATCAGCAAGAACTAATCCTCCATAGAAATGAGACAGATCTTTGCCAGTTGAGCATAGAGGCTGTTTTAAGCAATTAGTGAATATTGTTTCTTTTGTACTAGCACATGCTATAAAATAAAATATAAACCCCATAACCTAATTAAGCATAGAAGCTACCAGAGCCCTCAGTCTGTTTCTCCTGAGTCTAGCTCTTATTACTTTGAAATAGATTACCATTATCCTACAGAACTGTCTAGGACCACAGAGGGAGTGGACAAAGTGTCTAGCATTTAGCAATAGCTATTTAGTATTACCTGAGTTTATGCAATATATACATAATTTAAACTCTTTTTGCCTTCTGTTTTCTCAGAAGCTTCCACCAACTGGCCTGACAATCCTTCATGCAAACAGTAGCTGGTACTCCAGATCAGGGTTCAATCCCTAGATGTTACAGGGCTGTGTAGCTCGACAGAAGCTGTACAGGGTATGAAGAGGGTAGCAGCTGAGTAGATGAGGGTGCTTAGCACCAAGGAGCACCTTACCTGGCCCAGCACAGCTGGAAGCTCTGCAGAAGCACTGCTGTGGACAAAGTCCTGCCACCTTGCAGATTCAGGTGTATCCAGAAATGCTCAAAAGACAATTAGGAGGCTTCTCCAATGCTTTCTGAGAGGATAGGATTTGACAAATGTACTTATCTGCTGCTTATCCCCTGTCCTCACCATTGAAAGACTACCTATCCTCCTACAGCCCCGCAAGTTGTCCTCAGTGGGTCTTAGAGGTGGAGGACATGGGGTGGTGGTGGTGGTTATAACAATATTCTTGGATGGAAGTTTCCTCTCAACAACTAAGAAAGGAACCACAGTGATGTCTTCTGCAGCAGCTCCTGAAGCTCTCTCAGCACCAGCTGTTCTCCCCTCCCTACGTGGCAGCTGAGAAGAGGCCAGGTCACTGTGGGTGCATTTTGCTGAGCTTCTGGGCTTCCATCTGTCTGCCTAAGCACAGAAATGGTGGAAATTTGTGCTATCCCAAGCACATTAAGACAACTTAGTAAGAGCAATGTGCTGATGAGGGCTCTTCTCAGTAACTAAGCCTGTTGTATTCAGAAGGTGACGTGAGGAGTTTATACTAGAGGAATAAACAACTGAGAACATACTGCTGGAACAAAAGGTGCTGGAACTGGAAATCTGATCAGTGATCACAACATTTCCATTGGGGTTATTCAACTTGAACATCAAGCACAGCTTGACTGTGCACAGCTAAACAAAACACCAACTTATCCACATTGGCTATCTACCTCTAGATTACTTCAAAAGCCTCTCCCTTTCTGCCAGATACAACACTCCCCAGAAACTATGAATTTTAAAATAAGTTCAGAAGTTGATAACACAAACATAATGCCTTGAAATAAATTTGATGCTTGCAAACAAATCATTAAATGCATGACTAATTCTTCCACTTCACTAAAAAAAAAATAATACTGGGTTGTTTCCCAGTACTGACTGAACATGCCCAAATTTAATTCAACTCTTTTTTTCTCCCTACAATAACTTGGAGCAAGAACAGACATAACCCCAGATTTTATTTTGTTTTGTTCCAGACAGACCACCAATAAGAATCCAATAGTGCTGGAGGAGTAAGCAATAGTATCTATAAAGCCTGAAAGCTCAATCAATGCTATTACGAACTACTGCAGAAATTTGCCTGCTGCATACAGTGTTACAGTAATTGATGACAAGCCTTCTTAATAAGGAGTCTAGTCAGTGAAAGAACACGCTGCATCAGTTCTTAAATATTGCATTATGGGCTTTCAGTAGCACAAAACAGGGGAGATGGAGACAGAGCTGCTCAGTTCACACATCTGGCAGACACTTTATCAGGAGGCACAACACCTGAAACAGCACTGGTCCAGCTGCATACTCCACCAGGCTGTTGTCTTTGCAATGCATCTTGGCAGCCCTCCATGCCCTTCAACTTTCACTGGTCTTATCAGGATCCAGAACATGACCTACCACGTGCCTCTTGGCAGTTTTCTTGGACACTAGTTCTCCCTCTATTAATTATTTGCAGAAATGGCACCCTACAATCCCATTTCCCTCTTCCCTTCCTTCCTCAGCTGCTCCTGTCCTCTCTGTACAGAACTCCCTTAAACAGTTAAGAAGAGATGAGCAAGACAAGCCTGGATGAGTCCCGCCTTACAGAGAGGCACATGTCAGGAGTACACGCTCAGGAGTTGGACTTTACATTAACTGGGTTAAGCCAAGCCTACACCAACTGTACTGCTAAAGTATTCATAGGTTTTTGCTTCCATTACATAAGAATATGAGATTGCATTTTGAAAAGCTGATGCTGTACAAAGACTGCATCCAAGCTCTCTTCTTCTCTGTCACCCAGTTAACTGTACAAGTGACAATGCACTTTGCAGCCTTTGTTCACTTTCATACCAGGCTGACCAAGCCAGCTGAGGTAGGAATAGTCTTTCAGAGGCAGCACAAAGAAATTGGTTTCACAGGGCTTCAACCTTCTCATTTTCTAGCAGTGGACCATCAGACCAGATCAGAAGCCATCCAGACATAATGGCTGCTCACCATCTCATCAGTGAAGATTTCATGACAGTTCAACTGATGAGTGACTGACTCCATGTATCCTAATATACAACACGTTTCATACTCACAGAATAATTCAGGTTGGAAGGGACGTCAGGAGGTTTCTAGGCCAACCTACTACTGAAGGCAAGGCCAGCTATGAGAACAGACCACATTGCTCAGGACTTTATATTACTGTGTCTTGAAAACCTCCCCCAAGAATGATGACTGCAAAGCTTCTCCAGGCCCCTTGGCTGTCCCCACTGAAAAGCCTCCTTATACCCCATCTAAACCTCATGCTTCCATCTGTGTCTACTGTCTTTTGCCCTCCTGCCACACAACTGAACAGCCTGGCTTCATGTTCTTTATAAGATTCCGTCTGCAAGTGCCAAGTAGAGAAGGCAATCACTTCCATCAATCTACTGGTTCTGCTCTTATTAATACAGTCCAGGATCCCATTGGCCTTCTTTCCCTTCAGGGACACACTGCCAGCTCATGTCCACTGCTATTCCCACCAGAACCCCTCAGGGTTTTTTCTGTAGACCTGCCCCAACACACGCAGTCCCACCTAGGGATCCTTTGTTCCCCGAGGCAGGACTTTGGCACTTGTCCTTGTTCAACTCCATAAGGTCCTCCTTCAGCCATGTGCCAAACCATCCACCACGGCAGACAGAGCTCTCAGAAAAGTAGCCATGAACTGCTTTCTAAAGCCTTGACCATCTTGCTGTTTTCAGGATGACATCCTGGTCTTTAACTACTCAAAGCAGACTCGAAGCTAAACAACTGACTCACAGTCACTGTCCCAAGGAGGGGAGGTCACCCCAGGGGATGCCTCAGAGAGGAGAGGGACTAGGAGCAGCCAGGCTTCATCCCACAGAAATGAGCATCTTCATCTTTTCCCTCTCTTCACAAAGCACTGCTGTAATGATGTTCCCAGGAGGAAGAACTGTTGTAAATAATTAAGAGTTACACGTTCAGACAAGCACTACACTGCAGTGTCATGCATTGTTATAGCTTTATTGTTTGTTCAATTATTTTTCATTTTACTTCACAGAAAACTCAGGGGACATATCACTCCATCACTCAAGAAAACTAATAGGGTTCAAATTAGGCTTCAAAGCATTTTCCCTCCTCTTGATTCACGACTCTGCCTGGACAAGTCACCCATGGAAAGTAGTAAATCTGTTCTGCTCTTTCTAGTAAACATTTACCATGTTCAGCCTTCACTGTCAAACACTTCTGAACTATTACTTCATGCAAAATAGCGAGTGCTGATCAATAAGAAACCTGGTCTCAGGGCCAGCAGGCATGGGGCAAGCAAAAAAAAAAAAAAAAAGCCAGGCTATCAACCAAAGAGATTTTGTATTATTCTCAAACTGACAATAAACTGTGTAATTCAATGATAAATTGTTACCATATGCATACCCTGCAGCACAATTCTTTTTAATTTTTGTGAATGCTGGGAAATAACATCTAATTCTGGTTTAAAGCAATTTAACATATTTAGGATTACAAAAGTAAATGTGACATCCTGTGCTTTTTTGTTAAAATAACAAAGCTTTGCTTTAGCTGACTGGTAATATCAGGCAGGAAACAACTAATATGGCGTTTAATTTGCTGCTTTTATCCCAAGGCGAGGGCTAATTGCTGTCAGGTACTCACACCAAACACTGTTTTTCTCAAGAGTCCAGCAAACCTCTTCTCTGCCTCACACATCACCAACTCTCCTCCATTACTCCTGCAACGTTGGGTTATGTGCCTTTGTCCACCACCTTTGCTGAACCAGAACAACTAGACACACTGAGGGAAGAGGAGGAGAAATTAACCTGCTTTTTTGTAGGGGGTAAAAAAAAAATACCCCACATCCTTTACATGCTCATCTCATGTTTTGATTTCCTTATGGCACCTCAAATGGTGTAACAAATAGTTACAGCCACTTTCATATTCAGCTCTGCTGCTATATCTTGTCTCTTGTAATTTGCTGTGCATTGGCACAATTTGAGACCTCAAAATGGAAAAAAAAAACACATTAAGCCAGACCTGGATCCTCTCCCACACACTTGTGAATTTGCACAATCTTCCCTTCAGGAGAAATATCTCGGTTATTGAATTTGCACAAAGTGCAATAACTGAAATACCGTATAAATGACAATGGGAGTCACACAGCTACAGACTGGAGTCATGGGAAGGACCAGTGAAAACTCAGTTAGACTGTCTGAGAAACAGCTGCTTCCAAGAGCTCCATGTGGCAAACGCACGTCACTCTGATGCTGTCACCTTTAAGAGCATTCATATGTGCTTCCAAGAGTAAATATGCACGGGTACACGCAAGGAAATGCACACATGTTCAGTGTCTGTGCAGTATTTCAGACTGTTACAATGTTGGACAAAATTCAAGTAAACTTTCTAATTGCTAAAAGAAGGGCACTACAGCAAACATACCAAGTGCAGACAGCCATCCATTGCATTCAGTGGCCAAGAGGTATACTACTGGTATACTACAGCTAGTGGCCCAGCGGTACATGCTTGTGGACTACAAGAAAAGCAATGGTGCCGTAGAGAAGAAGGGAAGTGGAAGAAGATTATGCCAAGACATCCTTACAGGAAGGCAGGTTGCCTGTGTAGTAATTCTGCAGCTTCAAGTAGGGTAAGGTTTGTTTAATCTGCTACTCACAACTCATTGAGGAGATAACTGGGTGGCACTTCCGTACACACACTGCCAGATGAACTAGTTTATGAATGGGCTGAACATATTTAGGAAGTCCTAAGAATATCTAAAGTAAGGCTTCTGCGGCTGCGCATCCTTCACACCACACTCCAGTGAGACAGGCTGTGTCCCCTGTACATCCACACACCTCCAGCCCACAGACCCTGCAGTGGCCACACAGAGAAGGTGACACCAGGTTCAAGGGCATCCAGGCTGATACCGAAGCCAGCACCAGCTCCTGTGCACAGGCCAGTGGGTACAGTTACTGTAGGTATCAGCAACACACTGCCTGGCACTCAGCTCAGGCTGAGCGTGTCCTGAAAGTGGGGTTTGGACCAGGCAGGGCTGCAGCACGGACAAAAATCCGCACAACCCACTACCCATCCATCCCGCAGGCCCGAGCGGGGTAAGTTCCCCAAGAACCCCACACTCCAGAAAGGGTGAGTCACAGCTTACACCGTCCACTTGTTTTCCAGAGCAGGAGAACACTGCTCTCCGATAGAGAGAACAGCGTTCTCCGCGGCACCGGGCGTTGCCGAGCCGACAGGAGCCGCTGCCCAGGGCCCACCGCGCCGGTCCCACCGAGGAGGACGGCTGCTGCTCCGTGAGGGATGCCTGCTGCTGCCGCCGCCGCCCCCTAACACCGCTCCCACCGGGGCGGGCCCAGGGACACGCCCGACAGCGCGGCCGCCCGAGCCCACCTGCACAGAGTGGGCACCGCTTCCCCGACCCCCGCCCGGCCCCCCCCGCCCCACTCCGTTACCGTACCGCACCTCCTTCCTGCGGCTGGGCGCGCCCGGGCGGGTGAGGAGCGCCGTCTCCTCGCAGACCACAGCAGCATCCTCCACGAAGACACAGTCGGGGAGGCTCTCGTCGGCCGGCAGCTCCAGCACCTGCAGCCCCAGCTTGCCCCGCAGCACGCCCACGTACAGCTGGTGCTCCCGCTCCGCCCGGGCGAAGTCCACCTCGGGCCCCGCCGTGCTGCGCAGAGCCTGCCGGCACAGCGACTCGGGTAGAGCCCGAACCACGGCGTGCGTGCAGCGCCCGAAGGCGCCGGGGCCGCCGCCCAGCCCGGCCATGCTGCACGGCGGGGCGCGGAGAAAGAAAGAGGGAGGGAGGGAAGGAGCGAGCGGGGGACGGGCGGCCGCCGCCGCCGGCCCTGGCAGCTGATAAAGCGCCGCCCGCGGCCCGGCCGCGCCCCATTGGCTCCCCACCAGGCACATTTCCATGGGGCCGCCGCCAAGCGCTCTCCTATTGGCTGGCGGCGGCGGCCGGGACGCGCCATTGGCCGGTCCCCTTGTCCGGAGCCGCTTACCTGTGCAGCGGGAGGGAGCGGCGGAGCCGCCCGCTAAGCCCCGAAGGGCCGGGACCGTCCCTTGAGGGGCAGGGCCGTGGGGCCGCGACCCTCCGTGGGGCGGCTCCGGCCCTTGTTCCAAGCCTTGCCGTTGAGCAGGGCGTTGGAGCTGCCCGTAACTGCCATAGGGCTCCCCGTGCCCGGCTTGGGGCTCCAGGTATCACAGCGTGGCTTGGTGGTTCCACGTAGTTATGTCTAAACACACGGCTGTCCTGACAATTCAAACACCTGCATCTCCATTTCTGTGTGCGACATGGGCAGGGGGGAAGGCTGTCTACCCCTCCTGCTCGAGGCTGCCATGGGGCTGGCTTCCCTGCATGCTTCTGAGGCTGCTCACTGCCTCCCCAGCATCACAGTGAAAGGCCAAAGAAACCGTGTGGCCAAAGAAAGACTATCCTGTGATGAAGGCAGCTCCAAATGCAAATCTGAAGGAAATAAACCCAGGCACTCCCTAATTCCTCATCATGGCTTTCTACAGGGCCACTCACCAGCAGAGCGTGTCCACCTTCTTCCACTCTTCGTGCTGACAAATTTCCCCCTTGGTGGGGCAGAAGGGACACCAGCGATTTGCTCCACCTCTGCCGCAGGAACAGAAACGACAGGAGTTTTCCACCTTTCCCCTCAAAGAAGTCCTTCCCCCTTTTTCATTTTCCCCAGGTTTTATCCTGATCAGAGGTTATCCCAGATGAGGGCCAGTCCCTTCTGGCGCTCACCTCCAGGCAGGAGGTGAATGTGGCTTTGGGCCACACCTCACGCCATGGGAGAAATCCACAGCACCATCCCAAGTTGGGCTGCTCCTGCAGCCGCCCTCACAAGTACTGCAAAGAAGACCTCTGAGGTCTCTCCTCACCAGGACAGAAGGGAAGAGAGGAGGAATATGTTTGTTCCTTCCAGCTCTTCTTTTACTGGTGTCTCTCTGGTCATGGAGGGGACCCCACCAGCCCACAGCTGCACCTTCCCCCTTCAGCGCTCAGGCAAAACCCAGGCCCAGGCCATGCTGTCATGGACATCAGCACATGTTCAGCTATTGGGAATATGACTAGCATGAAGGAAATTTCAAAGTGTGTTTCCAAAGTAGCAGCTGAGTAGATCTTCATCTGCGTTTTCCACATGTTCTCCAAATATCCAGTAAAAGCTGCCTTTACTTAACTTGCATAGGAGATGTTATTTGAATAACTGTCATTCACTGAATAATGTGCAAATACTATTCTCCTTAAAACAAATGGACAGGTAATTGTGTTGCTATCACGTAGGACATTTCAAATTCTTGAGAAACTGTTACAAATGGTATTATACCATCTCTGGTATAATGTATGATCCTTCCATAGTCATTAAAGCCTATTTTTACTTATTACAGATTTGGGATATGGCCATTGGCATGCTCTGGTTTTCTTTTTGTTAGTGTGACTTTTAGCCAGAAGAAAGAGCACTTCTATCCTCCTTTATTTCAAAAAATTGCCAGGGTTCTTATCTGAAAAGGTATTGAAAAATAGTTGTTCTTGCAGCCGATAGATCAGAAAGTTCTAATCAATACAGATTTAATTTTTTTTACGTGCTTAAACACCTTGCAAATTTATAAGTGATGAAAATTTTTAGATCTCACTGAGATGACAGGAGTATGAGATATGAGGTGATGCCACACAATCACCTTGTATGAACATGATAGGTTTGGACAGTCAGGCTTGCCCCAGCAGCATTGTTACCGGCACAGGCTGACCTCGGGTGGCCACTGCGGCTCCCTGGGAGCTGGCCAGGTACCACCACTGACAGCTTCTCAATACCTTTCCACATTTTGGGAGACAAGGCTGAAGGAAGGAGGGTCTCTTTATGAGATGCAGTGGTATGAGACAGTGGTATGCTATGAATACAATGTGTTTCAGAAATGCAGAACATTAGCTATTTAATAATGACTACAGTAAGAAAAAAGTCATCTGTATTTCCATACATGTATAAAATGGTGCAGTTTAAATACAAATGAAGATCTGTTTGCTGATTGTGATTGTTCTATTATTTATGTTGAACAGAAAGGCATCATTACAAATCTAGGAACAGATGCAGCCGGAGCAGAATTGTGAATATTTATAATAAGATTAACAAAATATCAGTTTACTCACAAATTAACATCACATAATAAAATGTGTTCACACAGTCTTGTGGGAGTGATGTTAAAATTCATCATATGCGGTATTACAAAATGGATCACTTACAGTAATTGACACAGTATTTATTGTCTACCTTGCTCTATATCCAGTATTATCCTATAATTTTGTCCAGCTGGAGCGACTAGTGTAAAAGAGCAAAGCTGCCCCCCCTTTCCCCCCCCACAAAGTAAAAAGCTGTGTCACACTACAGAATTCATGCAGAACAATGAAAAACATGCTTGCAACAGAAGATGGACTGCAGACTACTTGAGCTGTATCACAGAAAGCTGCATTTATAAAGAAAAAAAAATGCTTCATACAGAAAATACAGAAAAGGATGCAAATCCAGGTGTTTTGTGACTGACACTACACAGAGTCATCTGCTGGCAGTGACAGTGAGACGAAAATTGCTTTGCAAAATGCACTTGAGGAAGCATATGTGAATAGTGCTTTCACTTTCCAGAGAAAGGAACAGATATTGAAAGAGGAGATATGGTTTAAAAGTTGTGACAGGAATGTCATCAATACACAAAGAGAAATTTTGTTCATTTGACAAAATCACCAGTAGCATATGGATATTATTTATTTATTTTTATTTTTATTTACAGCCGCGACTTGAGAACAGTCTGCAGCTGTGGAAAAAGCTGCCACAAAGATGAAGGGAATAATTTCCATGAGGTAGAAGGCAAGAAATAGACTTAAATTATTGCAAGAAAAAGTACAGAAAGCTTTCTAACAATAAGGAGCAGAGAAAAAGATTGCCTGGGCAGAATGTGCAGCCTCCATAACAGGTATTTTTAAGAAGTTGTTAAAGAAATATCTGCCAGGAGCATAAATCCAGAGCTGAAGAAGAAGGATGGATGAGAAGAGGTCCCTTCCAGACCTATGATCCTATTCTCATTTTTACACTGAAAATGATTGACAATTTTAGTAAAAAGAGCTATGTAATGATGAGTCTGATGTCCCCAGTAACAAATGCACAGCGTTTATGTACACCACCAGGTGACTGAAGGTCACGGCTGGTCATTGCTCTTGGACACTTTGTGTGACCATGACAAAGGAGACTTGGGATCACAGCCGAATACAAACACCTACCACATGGGCTGATTGCTCAGAGTTTGAACACACTTCCCAGCACTTGTGGATGCTGGAACACCACCACTGGCTCTAAAGCCTTGGCGGACATCTCGCACACTATTAATGAAATGCTACTTGAAACTCGAGACAGTGAAAAGCCAGGACAAGATGATGACTGAGCCATTCAGTCACCAGCATGTCCTGCTCTGGCGGCGGGAACCCGCACCAGAAGGTGGAGAGACACAGAGTTTCGCTTTTTAAAATGAGTAAAAATTCGAATGATTTCTTCACCTCAATATAAAACTGTGCAACTACTGCACAGCCAAATACCATTATTAATAGAAGTGAACACTGCTCTGCAGGAAAACCTCCCATTGCAATCCATGGGTCATTTTCTTGGTAACAGTACAGGATCAGGTGCTACTCTCACCCATAGAAGTGAAAAAATGTTACTTTAATCATGCTTTAGATACATGAAAAAGTGACACAAAGAAGTTTTCACCCAGATCGTTGACAGAAGTTTTTAATTTCTGCTCTAGTCCTGTAATACAAAAAACCACAGTGATTCAGTCAAGCAGTATTTTTACTAAATCATTGTCTGGGCTCCTCATTTAGAAGAGCTAAAAGACATTAGGCAACAAGTCACTTCACTTAACTTCATCCCACCGCATGGACATGGACCCCAGTGTTTTTGCATTTTCCAAATGCTGAACAGATTTAGTTTGCCATCTATTCTTTATGTGAAAGATCACTCATGGAAGAGGAGGCCAACCTCTTCTGGATGGTGTAAATCAACAGTGCATCTGCCAGCCTGTAGAAAAATGCTTTGGGGGAGCAGTGTTTTCCCTTACCTGAATTGAACCCAAGCTATCTCAGAGAGTCTTACCAGGGCCAGATTAATTCTATATATAGCTGGTTCAGGGGAAACACAATATTTGTTTTGTCTGCTAGGGGATAATGAACTGGGCGTTCTCTCAGCTGGCATTTTGCATCCTCCGGAGAAGGAGGAATTCCCATGAGCTGACAGCTATGCAGTTGTTGGGGGACAAAGCTGTCAAAGGGTGATTCTTCAGAAGTCAGCTTTGGCAGCATTGTTGCCATGACACATGGCACCAAGGAGCCTGGAGAACACGCTGAGGCACAGGGCATTCCTCACATTTATAGTCTTCCCACGTGTTCTGTTACAATAGGTTACACTGGTACAACCAGGACCAACTTTTGGATTCACTTGGCCAAGCAAGCAGATCACTGGGGAGAGAGCTGCAGGATTCTGACTAGTTACCTCCTGTGTTCCTGTCTCCTTACTCTCACCATGCCTTACACCCACTTCTGCCCTTCTTTCACTGCAGGGGAAAAGTCACTTGTTGAATTTTAAAAAAAAACATGGGTTAGGTACCACAGGTTCTGGTGCCCACAACTGAAAAACGAGATGAGTACTCTGTGGAAATCTATGCTGAATTATACAATAGTTGACATCTCTTAAAGAAAATAATAGAAAGACACCATTTGTTTCCCTGATGGACGTATTTCCCAGAAACATGCCAGAAATACTATGCTGGCCAGGAGAGAAAGAGGAGTCAGTGTTAGCATAAGTGATCTGCAAATTGTTCTTATTGTGGCTGCCCTAGGAAAATCAGACAACAAGAGTTTTGCTGCTATCAGACAGCATTTTTAATAAAGTGTACTATTTTGTCAGCTTAGCAAGAAAGCATCAGCTCCAGCAGTAGAAAGGGGAAGGTGGCTCATGCCATTTGCACTTACACAACTATTGTTTAACGGGGCTCATGAATCTAAAACCAGTTGCTGTATGAGATGTGGCCGGTGCCCATGTGGAAAGCACAAAAAGGCTGCCTGAGGGAAGTCAGGGATAAAGCCTTTGGTAAATTGTAGCTGGCTAACCTGGTCTGCATTGATACAAGATGAATAATGCACACGCTGGGGTTTTTTTTCTCCCCTTCAAGTCTTCCACCAACACTATATATACCTTTATTCCATAAAAAAGCAAAAGCTTCAAAATGCTGATTGATGCAGGTTAATATTTTCCAAAGGACCCAAGCCCTTTGCAGTATAACTTGAGTTTATTTTTAATGTTTATCTTAAGCCTCCCTTCCCCATTTCTACGGAGCCAGCTGACCAGTTGGCAGCACCCCACAGGCATGGCAGACTGACTGTCCTTCCCTTTCATTGCCTGAAAAGCCCTTGCAAGCTCAGCAGTAAGATGCATTGACATTTGGCTGTAGCATTTCTTGCTTTTCTTAGTTTGCATTTCCCATTCTTTCCAGGAGCTGGCTGCCTAAGAATGAATTTCCAGCCTTTCTTATCACCTAGGCATCTTTTGCCTTGATTGCCTGGTGCATTTTCAGTGTTGACATGGTTAATAACTTGCAAATGCAACCACAAAACTGTACATTTACTTGAAACTTTTAAAAGTGGAATTAGCCTTTGCAGCCACAAGAAAGAGAATGGAGAGAGATAGACACACACTATACATGTGTATTTATGCACAAGAGTCAACAACTTTGTGGTTTCCCTTGTGTGCCTGCAAAGGGCAAGCAGTTCTTTTGGCAGCTTCCTTAGCACTGAGTGCTAGAGACAAGCAGACAGATTAATACATCACAAATTAAGCTAAGAAAGTGAAAGACTTCCAATAGGCTTTTTAACCAAGTTTATTAATATATAAGCATCAGAGTTAAGAAGCTATAAAACATGAAAAGACACAGGGATTAGCTTCAGTATTAATGTATCCAGGCTGGTGGCAATAACGCTTGCTGTAATTCATCACAGAATAGATGTGAAACAATCTTTTCTTCTTCAAAGGGAAATGTCTGATAGCTGTTTGCCCCTCCATCAGGGAACAACATGTAGGTGCTTCCATAGGAAGCAGGTAGTATGGAGGGAGTGGCACCAGTTGAAGGCTTGAGGAGGCAGCGGGAGATCAGTTTATTCTGTTTGAAGTTGTGCTGTTCTTTATCACTTAACCAAGAGGTTTCTGGACACCTCTAACTCACCAGCTGAAAAAGAATGGAGAAACAGAGTAGTTAAGGTGCAGTACAGAAAGGGAAGGAATTCTTACTCCCCACACTTTCCCTGACAAGTCGTGCCAATGCACTCGAAAGGGACCAGAGGCAGCACAGGGGTCACTGCCTTCAGCACATAAACCAGCAGGAGATAAGGTACCCTTGATACCACCTAACATTTGATTCTGATGCAAAGCTGAGCTGAAGTATCCATGGAACTTCAAGGTCTGTATTTCCAAACATCAGTAGGAAGATCAGAGTCTATCTATGGGTATTCAGTGTTAGGATCCTGTACTATTGTAGTACAAAACCTTTTCCTAATGTGCAAGTCAAGCCTCTCAAGCCATAACTTCTGCCTGGTTTATCCTCTGCCTCCCTTGAGAAGAATTTGTCTCCACAGTGTTTGCCTTTCAAGTACCCACAGGTTGCTATCAGTTCCTTCTTAAACGTCTCTTTTCCAAACAAAACAAGCCGCCTAGTTCCCTAAATCTCTCCTTCCATGCCATGTGCTTCAGACCCCTAATTACCTTGGTGGTCCTCTGCAGGGCAATTTCCAGTTTTTCAGTCTCTGTCTTGACCAGTGGGCTCCAGACTAGACACAGTGTTCCAGGTATGGCCTCACCATTATCAAGTAGAGGGGGATAATAATTTCTCCCTGTTTGCTGGCCATGATTCTCCCTTTTGCAGCCCAGTACACTGTTTGCGCGGTTGCATACTGTGAACCTGAGGCCCACAGTAACCCTCAGATCCTTTTCAGCAGGGCTTATGGTCACCTGGTTCCTATTTCGTAAGATCTGCTGGTTTGCAAATCTCTGCAGTTCTCCCTGTTGACCTTTATAAAGCTGTTGTCAGCCCAGTGCTCAAGTTACATGGGGTCCCTCTGAATTCTTCTACAGCTCAGCACAACTCAAAATGAAGATTTACACCTCAGCATATTCCAAACACAAAGTGCAGAAAGGTAGATCAAACAATTACTGCTGTTAAAGAAAACAGCAACCTTCTATACATAATAAGAGCCCTCCTATCTTTCTCTGGATTATGAGGATTTCTACCAAAGATCATCTCATCCCATTTAATACTATGGAGACAAATATCTTGTATTCAGCTCCAGGGAACTATGCCTGGTTACACCAGTAAAAGATGTCATTCACCTGTTCCTGTGTTGTCTTGAAACTGATGGTTATGACATTTTTTCCCCGAAATCCTGAGGATTTGTGATGACCTGTAACTTACTATTTGTTGTGTGCTGCAGATATTCTGCACTGATGCTCACGTTTCTGTCTGATCTGATGATATTTCAACATCTCTACCCTTCTACATTTGATAGCAGCTTAAAATTTTGTGGAAATCCAACCGCTTTAATTTTAGGTAGACATACAAATGCTGCCAGCCACATTATTTGAAAAGAATGAATGTTGTCTTAATAAACTACTAGAAGTCAGTTCACATAGTGCATCTGCTTGCCAATTGCTTTGCTGACCACATAAATTCAGTTCTGTTTGAAATGTGTTTGTGAAATCAAGTGAAGAGGACCAGTTATGCCTTTCACAATATAACTGCACAGACAAAATCGGCACTGAAAGCAGATAGCTCTCATACTGATTTATCTGAAAGCAGTAACAGAAAAGTGCATTTCATGCATTTTGGCAGTTCTACTCCTTACTGCTATAAATACATATAGACTGGTGCCTCAAAATGCTCATATTCTTATTCCATTCAGGATTAGAGAAGAAATACCATAGTGGGGATGGAAGAAATTTTTATTGTGCATCTAGATAGAATGTAATTTTTTAATTATTATAGTCGTAGTTTTACAAGATAGATCTAAAGTATAATTACCTGCTCACTTTAACACATGTGTTAATGGCAGGAATGGAACTGTATACTTATTTATTCCTTTCAGTTACAAGTAATTTTAAACAGCTTTTTATTTAATAGCAGAGGGAAAAGCATTCTTTTATTTATTGTTCACAAGAGAAAGTAATATGTTTAAAGATAAGTAATGGTTCCACTTATGGGTACTCTTCTTCAAGACCTGAAAGTCAAAAGCTTGAGGAAGCACCTTGGAAAAAGCACTATCTGAAGTATCCTAAGTAGGACACAACACACCGTGAGTCATTTCTCAAAATCTCTCCAGAAACAGTGAAGATGACAAGACAGTGTCATGTGGAAAGTATTTTGTTGCAAAGAGTAGAAGTGCTTTGCGTATATAATGATACCATAACCCAACACTGCATAACAGAGGGGATATATCAATAACTGTTGTATTTTAACAGCTGTCTGAGGTACCAGATGACTTTTGCTGCACATACTGTCATCTCCTGTTTAGAAAGGGAAATAGATATATACACACACAAAAGTACATCAAGCTATGCATCATGATTTAAAAATACTCTAATAGCACAAGATGGAATTCAAGATGTAACTAATCAACAGAAAGTGCATCATTTTCCTATTTTAAATTTGGCAAGTATGAATCTGAAATTGCCTTTTTATCTCTACTATCCTGTCCACATGTAAGGCTTGCTTTCCACTACAGGCTATTTTAAATGGATTAGTTTATTAAAGTCAATGTGAAATAAATCACTATTTCCAAGAAGGTCTCTTTGAGTTTGGAATTATTTTTTTCCTATTGCATCAAGTTATATCTTTCTTAAACAAAGATAAACAAAAAACATCAAGCTATGACTCCTCAATGAGCATATTAATCCATGTGAGGCATTTCTTTCCTGGTCAATTAGGAAAAGCCACTTTTAAAATATTAAACTCACTAGCAATATTACTTTTAGATGATTACTTTTGAGACATTATCAAGTACTGCTTTCCATTTTAATTTATAAACCATCACTCAACTTTACCACACTTGCTCAATATTTAGATATCTGGAGGCTGATTCCGCCCCATAATTGCTGTCAGTGCAGAGTCATTCCAGTAAAGTCACTCCAGATCAAAACATAAGCAAAAGGAAAAACAGCCCTGTGTGTGTTTATGTTTCTTCCCGTTTAGTGTATGAATATTTTTCCTAAAATTGTGTACATTTAACAAATTTTTACTGTTAACCATGATTATTTTTACTGCTTAGTGTCCTATGCCCCTGGAACAATGTTAGATTGATTAGTTGTATAAAAATCTGCTTATGCCTAATGATGCTATTTGCATGTTGTGAATTGCAGGAAGTCTGGCTTTTTCATAGCTTTGGAAAGGTAATTCTACTTCCTCTTTCTGTCATCTCAAATTCCCCCCAAAATACCACTTAATTTTTTTTTTTTCCTAATTGAATTGCTATACTTTTTGTCTGCATATGAGTTTTCTCTTTATGACTCTGTTTCAAGATCATGACCTGCACCAGCTATGTACCCTGGAACAATGAAACTGTCAACAACAGGGCAAAAATGTGGCATATAGCCCACAAAATTTGGAAGACATCCCCAAAAGAGATCATGTTGAGTATGGACATCTGTGTCTTCAAAGCGAAATGCAAAATCCACTTCTTTGATCTAGTCCTCTGCTCAGTAACACCACATTTATAAACAAACATGCATCATATAAAATAAACATTGCCTGGCTCCCGTTGAGCAGAGAGAGAAGGCTCCTTCTGTGCCCATTTTATTTTTGGTAGGTAATTGGACGCTACGGCAAAGAGACACTTTATATAAGGACCTAGAGATGTGGAGATTTTCCAAAACTAACAGCACATTGTGCACCGACAGTGTGGCAAGGAAGGCAGCTTTTACCATTAACGCCTTGCAATTCTAGCCACATGTTCAACTGAACCCCCACCTGAAATCTGCCGATGAAAGCAGCTTTAGCTTGCACACAGCAGTGACAGGGAATGAAGATACACATCAGGCTGATGAGCACTAAGAAGTAAATTGTTTGCCCAGATGGAAATCAATAGCTCTCTTCACTCTCTTCGTTCTTTGGCAAGATCAGGAGCTTTGGATGGCAATTAAAGCTTATCCAGCTGCCAAGTGTCCTAATTACACACACAAGAAATCCCACATTTCTCCTTCTACCTGAAACATCCCTTGCACCACATTCATTAATCTCATTACAGTCAAGCCTGCTGCTGTTGCTAGCACTGACGTTTCTTTTTTACAAAAGAAAACAAACCCAAAATCCTTGTTTGCACCTGGCTCTACCAATGAGCGATCCTCCCAAAGCCTGACGGATGCTCCGCCAATGGCCACCAGCCCCTGGTCCCACAGAGATTTTCGCAAGACCCTTCCAGGCAGCATCTTCCCTGTTCCACTCCATTTTCAATGGTTTTCACTTCCTATTTAATTTTACAGCCCATGACCAGGTCATTTACCATGGAGAATTGCCCTCCTGCCTACCCATTCATCAGCCACTTGTTTTTTAACTTGCACCGCATTTCCCCACACCCTCTCTGGCCATCACTCTCGTCCTTTGGCCTCTGCATCTCCGGGCACGTCTGGAGCAGCATTTATAGACACAGGGCTGTGGCCGAGATGCGACACCGACTGGTGGTGCGTGGGATCCTGCACCCACCGGTGCCACCTCTCAATGGACCAGCAGGTACCAGCCAGGCAGGCACATCATTAGCTGCATACACCACTGAGAGCATTCAAAAACAGAGCGGAGAACGCATTCATTCTGACATGCAGGGACTCGTCAGATTCTCCTGGAAAAAAAACCCACCTCTATCTTTTATGTATTTTGTCATTACAGCATTCATCCATCCTTTGTGAAGTGAGGGAGGTCTGGACTCTAAAAGGAAAGAGCCAATTTTATTTCCCTTTTAAGGAACAATATAGCAAAAGTTTCTCATAGAACTTTATAAACTCTTTCATTTTCCTGGCACATTTTTCGTGCTGTATAAATAAAAGTAACTAATGGGCAGCTGAACTTGAGCAGTGCAAGCTCACTAATTGTCCTTGACCAAAATACGTGTTTTTTCAGAAACCTTCAATAATTCAGATCTAAATCTAATGCAATTAGTGAATCTGTGCAAAGCATACTGAATAAAAAAAAAGCCACTAAAAGCTCAGTCCTCTTATTTTATCATCTTGGTTATCACTTTATTATGAATTAAAGTGGGAAAACCCATTAAGTACCTGTGGATCCAAGGGCAAGGACTCTAAAAAGCTCTCAAAAGAGCATCCCACTTAGCCTGACAGTCCTAGACCACAATGGCCAAGATATTGTGCTGTATAAATCACCTTATGTTTGCACAAAATAGCTAGTTTATCTTAATTAAGCCACAAGATTAGCTGGACAGGGTTCAACTATATTCGCTAATGAACAAATAATCTATGGGATACATCAAGGGAGAAAAGAAAGGGCAAGAAGGAATTCATCATGCCCTTTGAGACACCCATAACCTTCCAATTTACACGTGATCTTCTAAGGAGGAAGAAGGTTAAAGAGAGTATTATGAACATTAAAGAGTATTAACTTGTATTATTCTTGTTTTTTGGTCCCTTGAATAGCACTTAGGTTCTCATTTATACTCAGCCTCTGCTGCAGCGCTCAGGAAGAGCAGAGAGGCCTTAAAGGCAGGTATAAATGAATTTACACTGCCAGAGAAGCACATGGGCACCTTAGAGCTAATAAAACTCATCTCCATTATCAGAGAAAAAATAATAATTGCACAGCCAGTACTATCATTGATGCAAGAAATAGTTAAAAATTTCACTTCAACTTGATGCGTTATAGTTTGCCAATAAATGCCATATTCATTCTCTTTTAATACAAATACTTCATATGCACATAAACTATTGCAAATAAAGCCTGATGGGAACTCGCCTTGAAGGAGAAAAATGCCATCTGTCCTTCATCAGCCAGGCACAAAAGGGATGCCTTGCTATTTCACAAAAACTGCCAGTCAATTCTAGGTGTGGGATCATCCCTCACAACAGGCAACGTGCCGTCGCCCGCACTACTGAAGTGCTGTGTAATTTGCAGCGCTGTGAACATGGTTTGTAATTATATTTGATAGGGCCACAGGACGTAAATTACATAGCTTTTACATTTAGCTGCTACCGCAAATTCTTGCCTGTCATTAGCTCCGAGGGGTTTTCAGTCAGGATAAGGAGACAGAGGGGGAGAAAAAGACATGTTCTGAGCTTTTTTAGAGACCTTATTAAAAAAAAAAGAAAAAAAGAGTTTTAGGGAAAAAAATTAACAACATCTATGTGGGAATGCTTTATTATTACTTTTGTTCTGCTGTCAGTTCGATTGGACATCTCAATAAGACTAGAAAGAGAGGAAAAAAGTCATAATTGTTGAATTTTCTTTTTTAAGTCTAGGGCTGGCAGTATCTGGCTAGGTATGCCACAGCAAGACCAGTTTTTCTTCTCCTATTTGCAATGGTTTGTAGGCACAACTGTCAGGCAATACACTGGTCTGGAAACCAGCTCCTTAAAAACAATAGCTTATAACCTTGTGCATGTTTGGTGCAATGCTTGGTCATACTCGCTGACTGTTGTGACAGAGACTCTCCAGGACACAAAGCAAGAAGGCTCCTCCTGCAGGGACCTTAAGGATGGAATTTGAGGAGAGAGATGCTCATCATAGCAGAAGAGTACATACCCTATGATTCCCCTGGGTTTACTGTTGTTAAGGAACTGGAGGCTGAAACGGCGGCACGGCAGGGTCGTCCTCGAGCACTGATCCCAGGGAAACACTGGATGATTGAAGATTAGCAACTATTTAATCCATTTTGGCCTGGAAAGAATTTAAGAGGAATGAGAAGCTTGAATCAAAACTTGAGTAAGCCTGAAGCTATCCTGACATGTTTGTGAACTAAATTCCCTCTCGACACTTTCCTATTATTTCGGTTCTTGGATCATCATTCTTTGCATGCTGGGATCAACAATGCCTTTTATTGTAGCCTGCCCCATTTTCCTCTTGCATACAAAGGGAAAGCTCCCTTGGTGGATGCCAGAGGCAAATACTGCTTTCTCAAAAAGTTACATGGGAGAAGTATGCTTCGGCTTTTGTTTGTGTACTGTAATCTGCAGCTGCACTGAGAGCAGGCTGAGTAATTCATAAATATGGCCTTTGGACTTTAAAGGTCAGCTATGCTTTTCATAATAAAAAACTGTTAACACAGAATCATCCTGGCAAAACCAAACATCAGTTTTAAGCAACTTTTCACAAATGACCCACCATGATAAACACTCCACCCATAAGCTGCTACTCTGCAGCCTACAACAAGCAGTACCAAAACAGGAAAAAGTGATGGAGATAAGAAGGTCTTGGAAAGGTCTAGGAAAATCTGTGACGTTTTTCACATACCATCGCTGGGTGAAAGAGTTTACAGAAATGCCTGACACAGCTGAATATGAGAAAATGTAGACTTCTGAAACAGGAGGTCAGCTTTGGGAAGAAGTGACATGGAAAGGATCAGGTCATGAATGAGAAGTGAAATCATTGCAATGAAACAACAAGGGCCAGTTGTAAATAAGAGAATAACATTTGCTATTTGAGACACAGAAAAGAAGGGCAAACTATTTTTCAATCATAATGAAAAATTCAAACTCTTTCAGGGGCTTAAGGGTATTTAAATGTAAATGAGTTTCCTTCACCCATCCCAGAATCAAGAGCCGCTTAGAAAGAGTTGCATTATTTTCTGTTGAGTAATCATAACTTTTGAGCATCCAGCATAAATCAACAAAGAGCTGTGAGCACGGTGTCTGGATTGTCTCCTATCACATAGAGCAGATGTCTATTCTAAATGATGTAGCACCTTCACAGTTGGGTTTTGTGTGCATCCATTTAGATGAGACCAGTTCCCTTACACATGTGCCTGAACCCCAGAACTCATTGTAAACTTGTTATTTTTATGAAAATAAGTTAGAAATATGTAAAATAGTGGCATGGGGTTGCTTCTGTATGAGAGCTGCCATATATTTTAAAATTTATGACTGGATTTGGAGCTGATTGAAGGCTACAGGTTGAGAAAGAGCAGACAAAGTCCACCAAGCTGGCAGGAGAGCGGTTGTGGGAAGCATCTGTCCCCAGCCCCTCGCTCCATCCTCTGGCCACAGCAGCAGCAGCCACCCTGTGGGGTGCCATGCATACATGCCTAATGGCCTCCTCCCTCCCTGGCCAGCAAGGGCACAGCTCAGTGCCCAATGTTACAGAGATGTCAGTGTCCTTGAGGGTTTCCAGAAGACAGTGGCAGTGAAAGCAGGTAGGCAATGCTGAGCTGCACAGAGCACTCATGTAGGATGGACTGAATCCTCACGTTCCTCCTAACCCCATTCCTCCTGCCCCATTTGTGCCAGTGGTCTCACCACCTCTCATTCCACTCAAGCACTTGGAGTCAGATAACTTTCGACTCCTCCATTTCCTTACCCCTTCTGACCTCCCAGAATCTGTCCAGGCTCCAACATTTCTTTCTCTACAAATCCAATGTGAAGTCTAGGCTGACCTGGTTATGACTGCAGCACAGTGTTCCTTCTGCCACCTTGGCACTCAGCCACCCCACCCTGCTGGCCTATAATGCTGCTTTAGTAATCACCTGGCTCTAGGTTCCCTCAAAACTGTAGCTTCTCATGCTCTTTCATCAGGTTTGGGCCTCTCAGGGAAAGCCCAAGGCTGGTGGGAGCCTCCATAGGTCCTTCTAGTCTCAGTATAAATGTTTTGACCATCTATGGAACTACTCCTTGCTCCCTCTTTGAAAATTCAGCCCTGCTCTCATCAGAGTCTAATACTATCTCTTACATACACATCCCTGGTGCTCCTCTCAGGCTCACCCAGATTGATGTTTTCATCTCTTTCTTCTGCGCCACCTCTCCATAAGGAAATGTTTTGCTAATTCTATTCGGTTTACCACTTCTCTTAAATCCCTTCTCAAACCCACTCTAGCCTGCCTTCTCACAATGCAAACAAAGTAATGCCTGCTTATTTGCATTAGCTTCTCAAGAAGTTATGTTACATTGTGATATAACTTAACCTTTCTGCCAGGCGCTTGCAGCCAGAGCTGCCGAAGGAGCTGGCAGAGGGAACAAAATGCATCCCCCAGCTGTCCTGCTCAGATGGTGGCCACCATAATCCCCATCCAGAGCTGCTGACCAGACCCCGAAACTGCAGTCTGTGTCTCTGGCCCCTGCTCTTCATCACCACTTCTCTCAGAAACACTCAGCTTTGGTCTTGCTTAAATTTGGATTATTAAGTTCTGGCCAGGAAACTTGTGCCATCTCCAATAAGAGCATTTTCCTTAAAGCACTTAGCAAATTTCTGGGCACTGACAATTTACCAAATGGAGGGCCATCTCTATTTCCAAATAGCAAGAAAATGAATGGATTTGGCAATATTTGTTCCTAGTATTTGATATTTACTCACTTTGATTAGGAATGACACTTTTCCTATTAATAGTTAATATTATTACTAGTTAATTCTGCAGAGCATGATGAGTAGTTTGTATCATTTCAACTGACTGACTCTTGGACCAATGAATAAAACCAAAGCTGGAAGCCTTTAAGTGAGCATGTGAAGATGGAAAATAAAACAAGAGATTATACACATTTTAAAATATTTGTGCTACTGGATTTCTGTTGCAGATATCTAAATACTGAAACGCCTCACACCATACTGCTACCCTCTTTCTACGTCCAAAAAGGCACTAGAGTTATTGTCACTGTTTCTACATTCGAGAGCTTGTTAAAGGTTGCTCTTGTAACCTCTGCAGGTTATAAAAAGGCCTATCACTAGTGAAATATGTGTTTAATTTGTATTTAAAGTAATTTTTGGAAACTAGACGCAGACTTGTTTTACACAGAAGAGTACAAAGGCTTACAGCTGACATTTGCCTAAGCTTCAAATTGTACTCCAATGAGCTAAGATCTTATTTTAACTTGCTTATACAGATTTCTGTTGGTAAGTGGCTGTAAAGCGTTATCTTATTTGCAGTTAATGTCTTGAAAAACAGAAGGTATCAAAGATAGTAATTACAGAGCCTGTTTTCTTCTCTGGTATCGGAGCAGCACTGAGAAGCTGTGCCAGTGACGCCCGAGTGCATTTACAAGAAAAACCATCACGAAGATGGAAAATGGGGGAAGAAGTTCCAGCGGCAGGAAAGTGAGTGAGGCAGAGTGGGAAGAGTGCTCAGCACCCACGCAAGCCCCACCATCGGGCAGCTCTGGCTACAGTACAGTAAGACTTGTATTGCCTCAGCAATGAAGAATGAGACAGGCATCCCAACCAGAAAAAAACAATGAGCTGAAAATGAATAACAACCGGATACAAAGAAAATTTATAAATGCAGGCTCTAAAGCCAAGCAGAGGGGTACTGATAGCATTTAGAGGTCAAATACAGGCAATCTGACCCAGACCAGAAGCTCTTCTGAAAGCATAGGCATGTCTACAACACACTAAAGAAAACCACTGATTTAGGGATCACCTAAGCACAACCTTCAAGCAGGTTTTTTCACTTGCAAAACAAGGGTTCTATCCCAAGTATATGTCATTGCCTGAAGAGAAAAAATGGGCTAAGGGAGAGCAGATGACTTTTCTGCCTTCAGCCTACACAGCTCAGTGGGTGCAGGGTCCAGGGCGTGAACCAAGGGAGACTTTCCCAGGAAGAACTGAGAAGAAAGGTGAGGATAAAGTAACTGGTAGAAGAAAAACTGCAGGGACTGGGTGGGTGTGTTTCAGAGGCCAGCAGGAGAGGTAGGGTAGGCATGAGTACCTTCTCAAGCATTAATATCTCTGCAAGAATCTGACCTGAAACAGAAAGTCTGGAACTAATTGCATTACACTAATGCATTTTCTGTGTGTCTGGGGTCAACGGAGGAAAGAAGTCAAATCCATTTCTGCAACAGAGCCAGGGTCTTTAGCTGGGACAGGCTGCCCACACCTTCCGCCCCGTGCCCAGGCAGTCACCTCACAGATCAGCACATGCAGGTACAGGATGGAACTTGTTTTTAAAAGTCAGATGTCAAAAGGACACCTTTGTTTTATTATTATTATTATTTTCCCCCAAAATGGAAAAGTCCTTGAACTGGAATCAAATAATTGAAAAGTTGCTGAAACAAGAGAGTAACAGTTAATCCTGCCCAAAGGGTAGATCTAAATTCTCCCTGGAAAGGCTACTGCATGTGGGATTATATATAGTGGTTAACCAAATATTCAAGGGACATTAGTAATTACCATAACATCCCACCACTTACTCTGTCAAATGCACAATTTATGCAACAAGCCCACAACTTCAAAAGGAATTTGTTTACTTTAAAAATAGTTGGAAATACATTTCCAACCCACAGTTTTTTCCCCAATACCTTCCTGTCCCCACCTCAAAAAATGCCTGAAAGGCTTCTAGGTGTTTTGTGCAAACACCTTTCCCAGTGAATTTTCCCCCAGTGCCGTTCGTTTCTACCATGTGATGTGCCAGGGCACACAGCTCCTTCATTTCCCCTCTCTCCTTGCAGAGGCATACAGTCCACCAGCATGAGGTGGCTGCTCCTACGCCTGCCCCCAGGTCCAGAGTCCTCCTGCCACCCCACTCACCCACCTCAGAGGATCCCCCATCAGCTTTCACAAAGAGGGTCACAAAGAAGGTGGCTGCCGAGAGATCAACCTTTCCACTGTAATTTCTTAAAATCTAAGATTTATAAATAAACACCACTGGAAGCAGAAAATACACCAGGGAGTTGTAGATGGGTGCCAGGGGCCACCAGTTCCCACCATTCTGCAGCACCAGCACCACGGACACCAGAGGTGAGGATGGGGGAGAGTTCATGCTCCTCTCAGCTACTCTACTCCCAGCTCCAAACAATCCACAGCCCCAGCCTGCAGGGATCAGCCAGCTTTTCCCCTGGGAGCCAGCAGCTGTCAATGAGAAACCTCCCAGCCCGCGCTGAGTCAGGACCCTAAAAATAAGAGCAGCCCGGTTTCAGCCCCTGTGCTCTTTGATCTCCCAGCCCTAACACTGGGCTGACCCATGGCTTCTGGGGCATTTTGCCAGCCGGGCCGGTGGCCTGCCTAAGCTTGTTGTAACCTGTAGCCCCATCATTTCAGTGATGTGTCAACTGAAAGCTCACTCTGTAAATCCGATACAGGTTTTGGTAAAATTAACTTCTTTCTTACCTACACTCTGGAGCTCCAAATGCTTTTAGGGACAAGGGCTCAGGATGTGACCCTAATAATGCTGTGTTTTTATAGCGGCACTCTGGTTTCTGCTGGGCTTTATTTAAGATTGTAGAATATTTATAGTTAAATGGAATTGTGCAATAGAATAAAAATAGACTTTATAAATTAAGCCTGCGCTATTGACTGACTCAGTAGTGGTAACCAAGAATGAAGCAGTGCTTGGTAATATAATTTTGCCTGATCAGTGTAGTTTAATAAACATGTTGAGCTGAACTTAACTGGCCTGAGCTGCTCACTGCCTTCACCCCAACTTCAAATGCAGTTCACAAACCCATGCCTGTCCTGGAGAAAGGCAGGAGCTCTCTGCTCCTCACAGGGTGTCAGCCTGGCAGGAGGGGACCTTGGCAGGACTGGTGGCAACTCCTATGCCCAGACCCTGCATCCATCCCCCTGCCCCATCCCTGGTCATGCCGTCACCTGCAGAGCCCTCCTGGCCATCCCCTTTTCTGCCCTGCTTGCCGCTTTGTTTCGCCTCTGACCTCAATGGCTTTGCAGCTGAGCCTGCGTTGGCAGAAGCCTTACAAGGTTATTTAAAAAAAAAATAAAAGAAAAAAAAGAGAGAGAAAAGATCTTGCAAAGATATGGGAACTGAAAGCCCCACTTTGTTCATATTTGTCTCCCCTTGGCTGTGTGCATACCAGAGGGCTATCATCTTGCTTCCCAGCTGAAATAGAAATTCAGTAATGCATACTTGGGGAGTTCTGTCACTGCAGTAATCATTTAATAGTGACAAATAAGCCAGGGAATAAAACAAACAGATGGAAAATGGTCATCCCCATCCCTGGACACCTGCTCTGGGATGCAGTTTGTAATGATCTATATACACTTTAGAGACAAAATTACTATACCACATGTTGGAGAGTATCTGTCCAGATCTGGGAATGAGTTACAGGAAAGACATAATGGGTACCAAAAATGGCATCATATCAACAGTATAAAAAGTACCTAGTTGTAGTTTTGAAAATAACAGATTATCTCATTCACAAAAAAGCTTTTGAATTGGGAAACAAAACAAGGGTAAAAATATCGCTTAAAAGAAAACCAGTATGAGCCTTAGCACTATTCACCCTCAGGATGAGTCACTGACACTATAAGCTTCCAGGGCTTTTTCAAATCTGGGTTACCGAACCTGATTTTGTTCAAAAGAGGCATTCCTCTGACTAGGAGCAACGTGGAGCCTTCCATGCACTTGATTTCCAGGCTCAGACCTTAAGGCATTTAAGCAGAAGTTAAGAATTTTAAAGATTTTTAAGGCTTCTGAAGCCCATATTGAATTTGGAAAACCTACATGCTCAATACTTCCAAAAGGCAAGGCAAACCTGACTGTATGTGTAAACAAGATTTTAGGAACCTAATAACACTGGCAAGCATGCCAGTCTGAGTATGGTTTACAGTAAAAAAGAATCGCCTTTGCAAGAAGACCTTGTATCTGTTTCCTCAGCAAAATTAGCTTTGTTAGATTTTTTTTCAAGAAGTAGAGAAATGACACAAATAAAACCTGCCTCAATTCAACAGCACCCTCCCAGCACAAGTTCCCAGTCTCCATCTTTCTGCCAGAATGCATTTTCACGCCTGCATTTTGAAAGTATCTCGAAATGAAGATAGCCAGAGTGGTCTTATGTAACTACGATGTGGCCTCATGCTGTGAAGTCACTATCTGGTAAAATTTCAGCTGTTTCAGTACATAAGTATTTTTAGACCAGGACTGCTGGTTTTTATTGGTAGGAAGGCCAGATATAGGTTTCCACAAACCAAGTAGAAAGAATTCTCTTTCCCCGCTCTACCCCTCCCCTCACGGGTTTAAGGGGAAGCAGAGGAGGTCATAAATATACATTCATTCAGTACCTTGTCTTTCTGACCACATATAAATATGTTAAAATAGCCCAACATCTTCCCCCCTCAGAAAGAAAAGCCTAAGTAGATGACACAATGTGACAATTAACTTACTATGACATCAGTACTTTTGCACAAACCGAACCAATATTATTGCAGCTCTGGACTTTGAATTGAAGTCTTGATGCACAACAATGTGTTTGGAAAACTTAATAATGGGAAGGAAACAAAAGCAGGTGTAAACAAGGAAAGAAAACTGAAAGCAAATGGGCTGAATTTTGGTTGCAATCACATAAAGAATGTGTGAGCACACAGAATATATATATAAAGGCCTTATTGCATGCTTTAACATCAATTATAAACCATCATTCCAAAAATAACTTTCCCAGCAAAAAACATATCCACAGGAGGAACAGAGGACTGTTATATAAAGGGAATCAGGATCAAAAAAAAAGAAGGTCCAAGAACAGTGATCTATTCAGAAACCCTGAATTACTTCACCTCTTTCATGGAAAACTACAGGGCAAGTGAAGGATTTCTCGCTTCATGTGGTTACAACTATAAATACATCTTCTGCTGACCTGCAGGTATTTACTGATGCCAGGCAGATTAAAGGGGAATTCTTGCCAGCCTCTTGCTCTTTTTTTTTTTTTTTTTGATAACAGTTACGTGTCCATGGCCCTTTGCCACAACATAGTTCAAAAATTACTTGGGACTCTTACGGGTGCAAGCGGCTATTTTTGCAATCCACTTGTCTAGATCTGTGGGATTTTCCCCATTAGATAATTGCTATTTTAAGATTAACTTGCCAACCAACATGAGCCAGGAAGATGAGATACAAACTTCACACTGTTTGTATCACCATCTTGAGTCAGTAATCGGTAATGCTGTAAAACAGCTCACTTTGGGCATTTGAGGCACACAGGCAACCTTCAGCCAGCGCAACACCGTGAGCAGGCTACCTGGCCCAAATGGGAAAGCATTCAATGGCTTTCAGATGCTGCCCACTGCTATTTGGCAGGGAAAACTCACCAACCCTGTATCAGGATGCAGACAATATTGATTCTAACCCACTGTCTCAGCCACAGGGTCACCAAGAGCTCAGTGCTGTACTACTTGACTTACCTTTGCTTGCAAAGGACATCCCAACAGACAACCGTCCCTGCTGCTGCTGGCCATTACTCGAGCTTTGAGCAATGTGGATTGTGAAAGAGCTCAGTTACATGGGAAATAAATTGTTATTTTTCTTCCTGCACAGAAAGGAATGGATTCAGCATGTGCCAGACTTGCCTCTTTTTTTTTTCCCCGTGACAACTTGCAGCCCATTGTTTATCAAATGGCACCCTGAACCTTCTGCGTCATATTTTCTTTGACTTAAATACTTTTCTTTAACTAACACAATGTGCATGATGGCAAACAAACAAATAAATTTTAAAAACCAAGATTTGTGTGGAAACAAAGTTTACCATTTCCCACACAGATTAGATGATGATTTGCCTAATGAAATAAAACACTTCCATATAATTCTGCTGCTCTGTACTCCAGATGAACTCAGAGCCTTGTGCTGCATCTTCTCAGTGTGACAGCTGATTACAAACATGTAATTGCCTCAACTTCTTACCTTTTTTTTTTTGTGTGTGTGTGTGAGAGAGAGAGGGGGAGAGATGCTACATTTCCATTTCCATTTGGCTTCTGACCTTTTCAGTTTCCTCCAACTGTTCCAAAACACACCCGTGTCAGCCTTCCCACCAGGGAGCTTCAGGGCAAGCCAGGTAGGCGACTGGCAGCCCTGGCCCATGCCAGGCTGATGCTCTACTGCATGGGTTCCTGTGCCATCAGCAGGCAGGGAACCTGCCAGCAACTCAATGGACACGAGAGGGTTTTGGCTGGACCCCAGCGCACTCCAGGATGGCAACTCCCACGATTTGTTAATAGCTTGACTAATTCAGAGCATTCTTAGTGCTGCTCCAAATCACTCCGGGGTGCTGTAGTAGTGGCTATCAGAACCCCTCTCCTCAGTCCTCTCCACTGAAGCTGCTTTAATTTATTTTTTTTGCCTTCAAACAGGGGAAATAAACATGAAATTCCATGTGCAGTTCGTGAAGGCAGCAGGAGAGCCCTGTGAGGGGCTGCCAAGGACAGGCAGCTACACAACATCCTGCGGGCACCACCACACCCTTGCCTCTGTGCATCCCTCTCTTCTCCCTCCACTCTGCCCAATTTGCCAAAATAAAAAAAATAAAATAGTCAAGCCCTAAAAACCCGATCTGTGAACTATCAGACCATCCCATGGGCTTTCAGATGGCTGCAGCCTTTCTCGGCTGACAGCTTTGCTGTAAGGGATTAATGCACCAAGGGGTTCAAGTATTTATGAGCATCATGGAATCATGCCAAGCAACATGCAGAGGGTGATGGAGCTGTTACATTCATTTAGCATTTTCAAATGGTGCCTTCCCCTCCAAAAGATAANTTATTTGCTTCAGGCAGCCAGGTGATCTGTACTTACAGAAGGTCTACAGTGTTTTGCTTTGGTCCTTTTTTTAAAGCAAGCTACAGTTGTAAATAAGCCCTCTGATGACTAAAGTGGCGCAGGATCAATGTGTAAAGCTTTTTCAGGCTGTTTATTAGAACATCTGAGAAAGCCTGGTTCACTTTTTCCTCTGCATAGGCAAGTTTCCTCTGCCTCTGTGTACAGCAACGGAGGAGAGAAAAACACTGGGAAGATGTTGGAAAATCTGATAGTAAAACTGCAAACACTGACAGGTGGGCTCAAACAAGGTAAAATTCTCCTTCATTGCTTTGTTTTTAATGGACTAGATTTGATATTGAAGCGCTATGTTCCCTTCCCGTTTAAGAAGGAGTCTATTTACAGGGGCAGGAGGAAAGGATGCAGAGCAGGAGCATCGAAGGATGGTGTCGGCATTTCACTCGAATTCCTCCCAGCTCTGTGGATTCACTCAGACCATCCTCCCTCGCCTGCTTCCCATCCCTAGGGAGCACAAGGACCCCTCCAGCAAGCAGGGGTACCTTGGCTCAGCCCTGGGAAATGTACGGGTTCATCTCCAGGAGCAGCTCAAACACCCTTTCCAGATGTGATGTCTGCAGGCTGCAGCTGGCCACCACACTGCTGGCTGCCCGTTTCGGCTGGGCACAGCGCTCAAAGCAGCAGTGCAGTGGCCAGGCAGAGAGGACGGCTCAGGCAGTGCTGGGAAGGGCGTTGATGGCACTTTCCCAGCAATAACCGGCCTTTTGAGGGATGCTGTGTTTACGGTGGCCGGCAGCTCCCCGCCAGCTGAGCCAGGGCTGTGCCCACAGCCTTGCCACACTCGCCCCCGCTGCCGCCGGCTGCACAGGGCCATGGCCAAGATGAGTAGTGCAGTTTCTTGCTAGGAACATTTGAAAACAATTTTCAGAGAAATGTATCACATTTGGAAAACTCTGTGTCACAGAGCTGTGTGTTTGGGGGTGGGGGAAGATGAGGGTGGGGGTGCAGGGTTACACAGGCAGGAGGAAAAGGCTTGGCAATGCTTCTGGCACCACAGAATCTAAGCTGCCATTAGTGTGTACTGAACAGTGGCTACCCAAGCACTTGGGTAATTTTTCCCTAGTGATGCTCTTGAAGGGCTATTTTCTCCTTTCAAACTCTGTGTTGTGCATTACCATCTCCTATTGCTCCCCTCGGGATGGTGTGACAGAGCAGCAGCAGACCTCCCCACTCCCAACAGGAACCCAGCACCAAGCACTGGGCAATGTCCCTGACTCTCTCCCCTACCCTTGCAGCAGACACACACCCTCCCTCCCAAACATCAACACCTCCCACAACTTTGTTGCACCATGAATAAGCCGCAAAGCTGCCAGCAAGGATGTCCTTTCAGGCCCCAAGCCCCTCTTCTCTGGCAGCCAAAGGCAGGGCAGAGCCCATCCCTTGCCCATGGTGACAAAGGTGGCAGCAGCAAGAGCTCACCCAGGAGTGCTGGGAGGCATCAAGAGTGGATCCAGCCATATCTCCGTGCCCAAGCTGCACAGCCAAGCTAACCAGCTGGAGTGTGGAGGAACAAGGACTGTTCAGTGGTTTTAAAAGGGGAAATTATTTTTCTGCCAGACCTTCCCGGACTTCCAACACTCCCCACACCATCTGACCATGGGCTACGTTTAAAACATGCACTCTGGCTCTTGCTTGCCAGGGAGAGGATATGAATATCAAGCTAGTACAGTCTTCTTTTAATGCCACATTTAATGGTTAGTAAAATCTCTGGCAAAAACACGAAGAAAATCCAGATGGATTTCAATGATCCAGCACAGCAGACACAGGTTGGATGCCTGTATGATGATGGGCAGCTGGACATCACCTCCTCCTACAGCACCCTGGCCTGTGAAGCATCTTGACCTTGGGGAGGTGAAAAGGCAGGGTGACTCAGGGAAGGCATCTGCCCAGTTTCCAGTAGCCCTTTGACCAAACTGAACGCTTGGAAGTGCTGGTGGAGCCATGAGCAAGTTGTGGGCAGTGGAACTAATGAGACCTCATTTCCTATGGATTTGTATCTTGCGGCTGGACTTTCCGGTGTCTGAAGACCATAGGAGTGCCAAGGAGACACTTTCTGTGGTCAGGGCGTTCACAGCCTCTCCCTCTGACTCTCCACCATGAATTCTTCCTCCAGCCTTTAACCAGAGCCCTGCTCAGGCTGCTGGCTCTCCCAGGGCAAGGGCAGGGTTTCCTCCTTCCCCGAGCTGTGCACCTTCCCGGGCTCTGCGTCCAGCTTAATCTCTCAGAAACAAATACCTTCTTTTCATGGTTGGCTGAAATTGATACAATGGACTCAAAAATAGAGGGCCAACTAGCAGGCAAAAGTGACCAAAGAAAAAAAAAAAGTCTTTAATAAGAAAGCCAGAATAAGGACATTACACAAACATTCTACAATAATGCAGGGACTGCCCAGTCTTGAGCCTAGCAGCCACAAATGAAAACTTTCTCAAGGTCAGGAGGCACGGGGCATGTACCACACACCTCTAGAAGCCAAGGTCAGTGAGGGAGGGCTCCCAGTCACCTTCCTGATCGCTCTCCTGCATCCCCAGCAAGCCCAGCAGCACAGCCCAGGCTCTGCCACTGCCTGCTGGAGGCGTGAGGCTCAGAGAGCATCCCGACAGCTGCACAGCCCTGCCACAGGTCACCCAGCCCAGCACCAGAGGGGTAAGAGAGAAAAAGCCAGTAAACTCCTCTGGTATGCCACACGCAGCTGGGCAGGCAAACATTGCATTTCCCACATTAAGAGTGGATCTCTTTACCCTCAATGAGACTAATTACGTAGCAGTGGCAAGCAAACACCTTTGAACTTTGCTAATCTGCATGCTCAATGCCACAGATGGGCTGTCCCTTTCACACCCGCTCTTGCAAAAGACAGTAAGAGTAGATACTTCTCCACAAAGATATGCAACAAAACAAATGAAACAAATCAAAGACAAACACAAGAGGCTACCCAGCTTGATTTACAATGTTGGAGGTGTCACATGCCCTAAAGCCATACAGTTTTTTTAAAAAGACTGAAAACAAAGGCAAGCACTTTCCATGGAGTTTGATGTCACTGGCCACGGCAGGGCTCTCATGCAGCTTCAAGCACCACCACCACATAAGCACAGAATGATATGGGGCTGGAAGGGAACTTTGGAAATCATCTAGTCCAACTGCCCTGCTGAAGCATGTCCACCTAGAGCAGGTTGCACAGGAACATGTCCAGGTGGGTTTTGCATGTCTCCAGAGATAGAGACTCCACCACATCTCTGGGCAACTTGCTCCAGTTCACAGTGCCTGTTAAAGGAGACCAAGGATTCTCTCCCACTCTTGGTGGCTGCAATGGGGTGAAGAGCGATGGAGACGTAGGCTTCTTACATGTGCACTGAGCACAAGCCAGCAGTGAAGACGGCCAACAGCCTGCTGGGCTGAGGAAGGTCCAGGGGGCCCAAGAGCAGCCCCCAGCACCTCCGAAGTGGTTATCTGGAAGGCAGAGCCAGGCTGCTCACAGTGATGCACACATGGGAAACACTGGGCATAAATGGGGCCAAGAGAGTTTCAGAATGGGTTCTGAATTCCAGCCTGAATTATCCAGTGATCGTATATTTTCCCTGTGCCTTGGCTTCCCACGTGTAAAATGCAAAGGGACACACAGACAGCATTTCCTGCTGACAGCAGCTTCAGAAGAATGGACGCACTAAGACTGTACGGCACCAGAGAATACAGAGGTTTAAAAATAAATACCTTTTTAAGACAATGAAGAATAAATACCCACTGCATGAACAAGTGCAAAATTAGCTGGGAGTGTGTTGTCTGTGGGACAAGAATTAACTTCGCTGTCAAGCTGGCTTGTGGCAGAGCTGCCCAGCCACAGGGTGTGATCCGACAGCACATCCCCTGCTGCAGGAGGCAAGCAGGACAGCAGGACACAGCCTCCGTCTGTATTTACAGCTTAGTCCGTGCATCCCACACCTCCTCTCTTTGCATGATAATCTGCTTCTCAAAATATTTTCCTTCCTAAAACCAACATGAAAATGAGAGCAGAAGAAACTGAGCCTCAAACTGTTGTTTAAATAGCACTGAATTACTAAAAAGCAAAGGAAAAAAAAAGTTCAGGATGCTTGAAGATGCTATCATCTGGAGTAGAAGAGAAGAGATTGACAGGCAGCAAGAGGCTTCCAGATACACTAAGGGAAAGATAGCTCCCATCCACATCATCAGCAAAATGTCACTCAGCATCTGGATCAGGACCCCTCTGCACTGGAAATCAGCTTTGGATGGGGGCCGGCCACTCTTTTGTATGGATTTATCTGTGCCACAGTGACACTGCTGCTAGCACTTAATTTATTTTGTCCATTTAGGAGACATCTAGTTATCTCGATTATTTAACAATGTGTAAAATTACAAACATATTCAACTACAATATGTTCCTCTTGCGTAAACCTCTCCTCTTGGCCACATGCATAATGAAAACCCTGTTGAGTCAGTAATAAAATCCAGAAAGCTTTCAAGTCTCAGAACTGAATGTTCAATTTTTGTAGCTCACTTCCTTTCCTAACCAGACAGCAGGGCTGCCAAGAGAATTTCTGGGCGTTCAGCCCCTTTTGATACACATATATACATACACACACAAATATATATAGCATTTTACCAGGAACTGGCAGAGAGCAGGCACTAATTGTTTTTAACGCAGCTATGAACAAATGTATTTTAAAAAGAAATCAGAATACTGCTTGTTTTCATCTGATGGAACAGCCAGCTCAGACCTGGACAGGGAAAACGATCAGCTCCAGCTCTGTCAATAAATAAATATTTGCATTTCGCTCCAGCAGAGTAAAAATGCAGCACTGATTTTAGGAACCAACCTCAAAAATTCATGTGTGGAAATACCACGGTTCTTTATGCAAACAGGCCAGTTGTACATGCAAATACCTGATTTGCATGAATAACAGTGCTATATGCATGTAGAGGTCGGGCATATGATCTAGTCCACCACATTTTTGGAGGCTAAGCCTCACTCCTGTGAGGAGCAGAGCATCCTCACCCTGAATTGAAGCCAAACAGTAATGAGTGAACTGGGCCAATCACTACTGTGAAGGCTTCGATAGCTAAATACAGGAGCCTTAAGATTTTATTACACAGAACTCTTGTGATTCCTGCCCAAAAGACTAAATAGCTTCTAAATCCTTTGCACTATTTATAACAACAACCACCACCACAATTACATTTACTTCTTTTCAGAAGCACTGTCTGCTTTTGTATTTATGCTGTAAGCAGCATATTAAAAAGGAGACCAAATAGATTTCACATATGTCAGTGCAATACAAGAGCAGGCAGCAGCCACGTGAAGGGAAGGACAAACATTCAATGAGTTTCATATGGCATGGAAATACAAAGCGAAGTTCAAGTCTGAGAGTTTTCCCACACTTCAGCTAAGTACATTACCAACAGCCTCTGAGGCAGGCACTGCCATCATACAGGAGAGGGAGGATCCAGGGCATGAACAGCAGCCCCCCAGCACACACAGGTACTTACACTGGTGTGGAAATGAAGAATAACTGGAGGGTCTTAAACATCCATGAGATAAACTGGCAAATAAACGTCGGCTGAAGAATTTAGACCCCACGGCTCTTCACTTGACAGGGCGAGCGAGGTCATCTTAACCCACCCCAGACTCTAAAATGGGAGATCTTTGCATCACTGTCATGATGAAATGTTTCCGCTGTCAGCGGGCAATGAGTCAGAATAGCAGAGGGATGCTGTTTACTGAAGAGCTCTTGGAACTAGAGGGAGGAAAAGGGAAATACATAGGAGAGGCTAAGGATGGGTTCCAAAAACAAGATAAGAAAAATAAAACACAGACAAAATGTAGGAGTGAGGATGAAAGTGGAGGCAGAAATACCAAAGCGAACACAGAAGGGGACATGCTAGAAGAACCTGGTCAGAAAGCTGAATACAGGTAAGGAATAGTGTAAGGAGAAGCAGAAGGGTGGGAATGGGAGTGAGAGAGATGAAAAGTGGAAAGGACAAAAAGCGTCGGGTTCCCAAGTTGTGTGCTACTGATGTGCACATACCCTCTTTTTAAAGCAATGCAGAGCCAAGATGAGCCTAATATCATCAGGACAACAGTGATCCTACCAGGACAGCCAGCCTGCACTAACAGAGTATGTAAAATAAAGGTTTCTGAGTAGGGAGAATCATGGCAGTGATTAAAATGAGTGTGGTCAAAGGGAAGACCCATCATCCCCCCCCAAATGCCACTTGTCCCCTTGTGAGGGGCCAACTTGTGCATTTTAGCCGCCCTGCACGTGCTCTTGTGCTCTTGTCATTCGTAAACACCCATAGCATTCTCATTCGTACTTCAGGTCTCTGAATGCCTCCTAATCCTTAGCACACCCTCCTGACATCCCTATGAGTTAAGAAATGTTTATCTCCTCTCTACAGAGGAGCATTGAAGCACAGGGAGATGAATGACTTGTCCAAGACCACACTGGCAGGCTGTGGAAATTCAGAGCTCGAACCCCGCTCTCCCAAGTCCCAGGCCAGAACTTCAGCTGCTAATGAGAACCAAGAAAATTCAAAAAATGCAAATGAACCATCTTGAAAGTTTTATGAGTGAAACTCCTGCTGCAGGCATGAATGGAGGAAGTGCAGACTCCAACAGGCAAATTCTTTGCCACCCCATCTCCCGAGTCCCAGAAATCCTGTTGATCTGGGCTAATAAATTTCCCCAAGCCCTAGACGTTCTCCTGGCCCTCATCCCAAGCTCACATAAGAAGCTATTTCATAGCAAGGTTCTTATTTACAGTTACTCAACTCCCATAATATTTTATCTGAGGTGGCATTTTTAACACTCCCCTCCCCAATACTGGATGAACTGTCTCTTTCTTTGCTTTATAGGTTTATAACTAATCTAGTTAAAATCCCATAAATATTGGGATGTTTCTGTGCTCCCCATTCAGACGGGAGGCTGGCTGAGGAAAAAGTCCATTAGCATTAAAATGATGGTGACATCCAGACTGAAGCTGACAATTCATTCATTTTTTAAGCCCACTGTCAGGGTGCCAGGTACCCTTCAGGAGCTGACTGTGCATCAACTGTGGAGCCTCCTAAACGCGCGATACTCAGGCAAGGGTATCCTGCCATAAAACCCAGAGAGAGTCACAAGTCCTTGCCAGCTCGCACAGTGGGTTAATGTGCTGATTCTCTCCCACTGGGAGACCTGGGCTGGAGCCTTTGTTTTACTGCAGACCCATGTGCCACTCTGACAGCAAAAAAGGAGGTCATAAATGCAGGGGAATGGGGCGCCAGGGAGCAGCCCTGGCAGAACAGGGTGCCTCAGGCCAGCACGGCTGCTGGAATCAAAGAATCTCAGTTTGGGTCTAAGACAGCCAGGTTTGCTTGAATCGATGCTCACACCTAACGCCCAGTAAAGAGGCACGAGCAGGCCATATTGAAACACGGCCTGCAGTTCAGCTTGCAAAGAAAGAGTTGCACTATTCTGCCACTTCTAGATGTGTGATGGCCCTTAGTGCTGTTGTGGCAATACCAGTGTTCAGCACAGGAGCCCCATCTCTCGGCACCCTCCTTTTCACAATGCTCTCCCCCGTCCCTGGGTGCAACGGGGAGGTCTGTGCACAGCACCTGTCAGAAAGAGGAACTTGCAGCCAGGGAAGCTGCAGCCAGGGCTGGAAGGCAAAGGCAGCCCACCACCCCCATGGATGGAAGGTCCCCAGTAAGAAGAGGTGCTGAGATCTTTTCCCAGGATGATGCTGTCCTGGCCTCAGCAGGTACCCATGGGATGGCCCCATCCCCTTGTGTCACCAGGGTGGCAGGTCACCTGCAGTCAGGGAAAGATGTCTCCTGCAGGTGAAGCTGGTGGGAAAGCAAAATAACCTCACCAGGACTCCTAGCTTTATTCACAGAGAGGACTATTAAAATTTATATGTATATGTGGCTATATTTAATCATAGTGTGCTTACCCAGCCCTCATACAGACTCCTACTTCCTAACTCTACTTTTTCAATAGAGAACTTCCCTGAAAAGTTAGTCAGCCCAAGAAACCTGTATAAAAGTTAATCTTTTTCCTTCGAGAGTTAAAAAGCTGCCAGCTGTTTAATCAGGTCTTATTTCTCAGTCAAGGATAACTTCTGAGGAAATCAGAGAAGCAGATACAGCCACCCATTTCTTGGGTACTCTCCAGAAACTCAAACGTCAGCTATTTCAGTTAATTGATGTGTGCTAATTAATTCATGCCATTCATTTTAACCAGAAAAATCAGATTTAACCTCAGTGTAATCAAGGTCAGAAGCTAGTGCTCAAAGATGACCTCAGCCAAGATCAAAGCTAACGTAAAAAATCTCCCTGAATGTGGATTTCCCACCATCCCCATCAACATTCTGCAGGTGTGTGTGGGGCGTACATCCTAGTGTGTGGGGAGGGCTCTGCACACTTCGCTTTCCCCACAGCATCTGGTCCTTCTCATCTTTTAGGAACATGCCCAACAACAGTGTCCGGGCTCTCAGCCATGGTCCTGAGCCCCAGCTCCTAGTCCATGAAGTTCACAGGCACCTAACGATGCTCTGTGCCCCCACGCACACTTTCCCTGGCACAGGGTTTGCTGCCCTACTCTTCAAATCACACCCAACCTTCAGCAGGGGCATTTCAGCCACAACCTTCTTCTCCTGCAAGAATAGCTGCCACCTTGACCATCCCTTTCACTGGCTACGTAAAGCAAGGAAACGTTTCTTACCCCGCATCCTCACTGAGCGCCATTTCATCCTCTATTTTTGAGATGTGCAAGGCCTGAAATGTAGAATTTGGGGTTTTACACCAGCTAGTATTAATAGAAACATTCTCAAGATTTCCCCCCCCCAATGTAAATGGAACACTTTTTATTTTTTTAAGCATGCCCCTGCAGTGCTCGCAGGCCAAACACTGCAGCATTGTACCCACCCGGGGAGCTCGCTATAAACACATCTGTCTAGCTGCTCTGTCAGGCCCACTGAGCTCTCTATAAACGAGGAAAAGTAAACCTGTACATTAAATATTTACTGTTTTCAGCATGTATAATCTAGAAGTGTTTTTAGCAGCACAAGTAAGGCGCACTTTTCATCAATGATTTTTATTTTGACATGGCACCATTAAACACTGTACAGGTACCTCCTGAAAAAGCCCGCTCCTTGAAACCAGAGGCTCTCCTCACAACCAGTTACAAACATTATCATGTTATCGCACACTGTTTACCTGAAAGACCCATCCGATCTCCCATTTTTCTGCTCAGATCCCAATTAATTCCATAAGTCTAAAATTTGAGCTCATGGGGAGTTTCAGAAGCAGACCCCAGGCCGGGCAGTAAGAGAGGGCAGTGATAGGTACGTAGCTGGCTGTGTACAAAACAAAATGGACAAGTGCAAAGAGTTAGAAGAACAAAGACACAAAAGCAAACTTCTCTGAAAGTAAATAGCCACCAGCCAGCAGTAATTTTCTCTTACTATTAACATAACAGCTAGCTTTTAATACTTGTTCCGTGCAAAAAAGCCTCTACTTTCATCTCAACACTGACACTAGGAGTCATAATTTCTGTGCAACAACAGGAAAAGAGACGTTAATGCCATCGTAAAAAAAGTCTCCGCACTACAGTAGTCTGCTGATAGCCCCTGCTAACCTTTTACTTCCTGAGGACATCGGTCCCTGGGAAAACAGCAGCCAGCAGACAGGCTTCCTGGCTGACTCAGAGAGATGTCCTTCACCCCAAGGGGCTATGAGAAGCCACTGAGCTCGTCACTGCTGCACGGAGGAACCTTTTACAGAGCAGCTCTTGTCAGCCTGCTCCCTCCAGTTTTACCTTAGCCCTCAGCAGAGACAAGGTGAGGGAGAGACTCCACTTATGCAGTTTCATCTTCACTGCCCTAGAAAGATCACCCCAACCAGCTCCACGTTGCAAGACACATCTTTCAGATTTGGGTGCTAATCAAGTCTAGAGATGGTTTAGCACTTCTGCCTAATCACAGGCACGTAAGACTGGGATGGGCAGCTATTTGAACATTCTTGGATCCTAACTCCATCTCCACAAACATTCTTAAAGCACATACATGATCTGTTGGCTGCCTGCAAGTCCTCCCTATCTGAAAGGATGACATCGTGTCTGCTTATTTGTCTGCTATTGATTTTTTCACTACACTATCATGGACTAGCAGTGAGGGGCACAAGCCAGAGAACGGCACAAGTAACTGACCTCCAGTAGCAGAGGAGCCCTGGAGGAGGTTGTGGCCAGCTGCCTTGCGTCAGTTAGCTCATGTGTGCCCCAAAATAAGCACACACAATAGAAGAACACAGCTAGCTACCACCGCAAGGTGCTCACGTAACATACTGGTAGGCAAAGGGTAAGAGCCCAGATGGAACAAAATGGAAATAAACAGTAACGCAGCAAACGCAACTGAAGTCTTACCGTGTTTTAATAAGCTTGTGTGTGAGCAGGGAATGAGTAATGATTCTGGACAAAGCCAACAGGCACCTCAGGGGATTCTGAAATTAATCCTGTGACATTTCCAGCAGCTAGCCTGGAAATTGCAGCAAGTGACAGAATTCACTGTGCTGCAGAACACGTTCAGCATCCTACCAGATCAGGCCTCCTCTTCTATTTGCATGCAAAAAAAAAAACCAACCCAAAACCACCCAACAAAACCAGACCAAACAATCAATACTTGCTTTTTCTCAAGAAAATAACTACAAAAATGAGTTCTTAAAACCAAAGGTGAGGCAAGTCTTTTGAACATCCAAGTATCAGCAACAAGAATCAACTCCAGCAAGCCACAAACAGCAGGGAGAGTAAGCATCAGAAGGAAGGCAGAGGGTTCCTCTAGCTTTGACACAGGCTAACCTTAAGGAAACATAGCTGCAATTATTAACTCTAATGAAACAAAACACCTTTGGGGGAAGAAGAGTTTACCATATATTTAAGATGTAGAAAAAGAAAACAAGCAAGCAAACCTGAACATACCAAAGACAGCACATTCTGGGCCACACAGTCCAGTAACACAGATAAAAGCAGGAGGTGGTTGTCTCCAAGGTGCTGTTAAGCTGTGGACTGAGGCAGACAGCAGCTGACAACCATTATGGACCACATCTTGGAAGTGTGCTTTGATCAAGGATTTCTCAGGCACAACCCAGCTGATTGCAATCAGATTCAGCTAGCTTCAGTAACTCCTCGCGATCATGAGCAATTTTCTTTTGAGGTTGCTCATTTCATCTTAACAGATGTCAATTTGCTTACATTAGCTCCACTGGGAAATGCTGTATTCTGAGGACTGAAGTTTAAAGTTAAGTTTCTACTGAGGTCATTTGGGATGATCTCTGGTATCTCTGTGGTATCTCTGTCCGGGAGCTTCATCTCAGCTGACGCTGGGAAAGAACTTGTGTATGACTCCTGGTGTCTCAGCCCCCTTCATGAAACCCACAAGACACAGCTGTGACAATTTTCCTTTTCCAGAATATACAAAGAGATTTCTCGTCATATTGCTATAATTTCCAAGCTGTATGACTGCATGGGATGAAAACAATAGAAATGGCTAAGAAATCCACCTGCAGCGAGGTGCTAGCTAGGATCACCTGTTTTATTTTTATTTTTTTTTTTAGATTTTTTTTAATGTGGCATAGAGAGCTAAAGCTTGTGACAGTCTTTTCATTGCAAACCTCAGCCACAGGGATATGCCTGATGCAAACTGCATCTTCTGAACATAGCCTAGTGTTGAGGTACACATGCGTGAGAGTAGGTGAATATATTCTAAGTAATCCAGCTGTCTCACGGAGGAAATGGCAGTGGCTGGTACTAAAATAAAGTTAATGCCAGATCACTGAATGACAGTGACAAAGGTATTTTGAGTCAGGAGGAGCTAAGCAGGAGCTGGCTGTAACCACTTTGCGTTTCTGCATCCAGCTTGGGGTGAGAAAGCTGTGCAGTAGGTCCTGCCAGCCAGTGGTTCAGCAGGGACATGCTGACCGTCATCAGGGATCCTTCTTCCCTCTGTTACACTGCTATGTCCCTTGTATCTGTGTGCTGTGTGAGGTGTATCTGTATGGCAGTGCTGTTCACTGTATACAGCAACGAGCACCACTCTATACTACAGCAGTTTTCCCAGCTCTCTTTCCCCGTGGAGTTAGGAGGCTTGCAAGTCCCCCTTCCACATTCACAGAAGAGGAGCTTCTGCAACACCTTGGCAGCAGCCCTAGGAAAATGGTGCGCACCCACAAAGCAAAGTGTCTCTCAGGGCACAAATATTGCAAAGCAAACCCTCCCCCCTCCAATATTAGAAACCACAGGCAAGGTACAGAGTATATAAAAACTGACAGGCATGAGCATAGCTGAAGGGGGGGTAGTAGGGAAGGGGAAGAAAACAAATAGGAAATGCCATACTCCAAGAATTCAGCATAAACTCTGAGCAAATCACAGCAAGAGAAAAAACAAACCTGAACCCACTTGGATTTTAGCTGCTGAAGCCTTCTGGCTACTCGGCCGCTCTGCCTGCGTGTCGCTATGCTTAATTTGCCCCCCTGGATTTGCACCTCCTGTGAGTGCCTGAGAGGAGCCATTGACTCCGGGAGCGCTGATTTAGTGCGGCAGGAACCGGCGGCCTGGCAGGGGCTGCGGGAGAGGCCCAGCCCAAGGTAGGCAAACATGAGAAGAGGAAAGGCCACAGGGAAAAAGACTGGAATACGGAAAAGGAGAAGAAAGAGGAGAAAAGAGATGGAAGAAATGTGCGGCAAAGGATGGGCAGAGGAAAAAGAGAATGAGAAAGAGGAAATTAAACACAGTACAAAAAAAGGGCTGTACGCTGGGTTTAATAAGATCTTTCCCCAGAATTCACATGGCTGTAAACCTCTGGTGTGCTCTGGTTCGATGCTGGATACTTACAGTCAGTGGGAGCACCAGCAGCCGGAGCAGCCTCCGTCATACACAGCGCTGCACGCTCCATGGTGGTCCCTATGCAAGGCCACGGAACACTGGTGCTGGGTGGAGGGAAGATAAACCACTCGGTCATTTCTTTTTCAATTTGTTTCACTGGAAAGTCCTTTCCCTGGAGAGAGGGACAGGCCTGTGAAAACGACAGGATACACTCAGTAAATCTGTAATACCTGCTGGGTAAGCCAACCGTTTCAAGTTCCTGCCCTGCATCAGCCAAGCTCCCAGCAGACCGTACCTGACAAACAGCAATTGCCCTCGGCACACAAAGTGAGGAGCCAGTAACGTACTCTTCATGACATGAAGCAGGGAGTATTTCCCGAGTCACTTCAGACAACAAAGGTCTGGAACAGTACCTTACACTAAGCAAAATCTATAAAAGGAAGGTATTCCGAACTTTTTCCTGTTTCCTGACGTACATCCAGGAGATGTAGGCAGAGCCTGGAAGGTAAATGCTGGGTCACGGTTTGCGACAGGGAAATGTGTGCAGGGAAAGCCTATGAAAGGGTCGCAGTCTAACCTGAACTCCAAAGAAAGTCAACCCATCTCAAGTGCTGTCAGCTACTTGAAATTCAGGACAGGTTTGTTAAAAAGTGCTTCAAAGCTTTCACAGTGACCTTTTTTTGAGCAGATGTAGGCTCAGTTACAGTTTCCCATCAAAGTTGTGTGAATGTGCGGTAAGACATGAAACCAAGTGAGAAAAGGTGCTATTCATTGACTTTTCCTGTGGCATTTGCTGGATGTTGTGAAAGTCATAGATCAAAGCAAAATGCTTGGTGCGTGTCCTTAAATTAGATATAATTAAATACTTGTTTGCATAAATCCCTGAAAAGCAAAACCAGCCAATTTAGCCATGCACTGGTGTGCCAGCTCCTTCTGATTTTTCATCATTTTTGAAAAAATTTCAGAATTTTCATTAATCAAGGTGTGTTGAATCACAAACTTGCTCGTCCTGATGTCAATGCTGCTGTGTAAAGAGTCATCCTGGGAAAAAAGCACCAGTCAGGTTATCTGTCTAAAATCCACCCTGAAGAGTTTAAAAACTAAACTACTGCAGAAAAAAAACCCCATACGCTTACAAAAGCAAGGGAAGCCCTGCATACTGGGTAGCTTGGAGTCTGAAAACGGGACTGAGCCTTGCTCCTCCTTGTCACCAGCTGGGGCTCGGCCAAATCAGTAGGGATGGAAAGTCGTTACTACCATTACTGGCAACCACCTGAGTTTGCCGGTGGTCTCTGTCCAATTCTTAATGGACACATAAAATACCTCCTGTCATCAGAAATGGCACTAAATGGTATATATTGGCAGTCTCAGGAGATAGCTGCATGTAACTAAAGACTAAATTTCCCCTTCAGCTATTGTCCTTTCTAGTCCAATTTCAAGGCACACGGACAATGAAGAAAACCACTGCTGCCTTCTGTAGAGCAACTTCTGGGCAAAGAGGGCCTGGAGCTTTCATCCCATCACCTTTCCCGAACCACAAAACCACCACAAAGTAAAACATCAATATCAAGAGAATAAACCGTGTGGGGAAAAAANAAGTTTCGCCTCTCCTCTGAATCTGCTCCTCTACCTTCCAGCCTTGAAGGAGACAGAGAAAAAAAACCGAAAAAATCAAACACAAAAAAAAACCCCCACCAAACCAAACCAAAACCCCATCAAAATCCCCAAACTTGTGTTAGGAACAATAATCTCATTTGCAAAGAAAAAATCCTTGGAATGGGGACTTATTGTAACNAACCGTGTGGGGAAAAAAACCCAAACCACAATGGGAACCCTCCATCAGGCCTGGCCTGTGCACAATGGGAACCCTCCATCAGGCCTGGCCTGGCCTGGCCTCCGCTGCCGGGAGCAGGGATGACAGCGCTAGGGACACGAACCTTTCTGCCTGACGCGGCCACTCCCGCAGGGGCATCCCTGGAAGACAAGGAGCAGGGCTCTACAGCCCGGGCCGCGAGCGGCGCTGGCGTCCCCTCCGACGGGGACACCCATCGCACTCTGTCCCCGGGGTGACAGAATCCGCCTGCGGGGAGAGGCCGCACCGTCCCGTACCATCCCACTGCATCCCCCCCGGTCCCATCCCGTGCCGGGTGGCGGTGCGGCTCCCTCCGCGGTGCTGCGCGGCGGCTCCCGGGGGAGGGTGGACCCCGCTGTGCTGTCTCCATCATCTATAGCCGCCGAGAGAAAGATGCACGCTGGAGAAGTGAGACAAACCGGTGTATGTTTTTTTGGAAAGTCCGCCGTGAGACTTCAGGCTGGTGCTGCCGCCCGGCTCCGCCGAGGACAGGGGCCCCTTTGTGCGCACCCCTTCTGCTGTCGCCTCCCTGGCAGCCCGCGTCCCCCCGCCGCACTCCTACGGTCAGTCACCTCCAGGAGCAAGCGCTCCCAAGACAACAACAAACCCCCTTTTCTGCGGCTCCGGCAGGGTCCAACAAGGCTGCCTTATTATTCCTGCTGGTATTAAAACACAAAACAAGCCAAGCCGGGCGCAGAGAGGGGCGCGGGCACCCGCGACCCCCGGCCCCCGCGCAGGGGGAGCAGCGCCGGCAGCGGCACTTACCCGGAGCCATCCATACGCTCGGTTCCCGCGACACGGTCCTGTCTGTCACCCCCTTCGGCTGTGGCACCGGGCAGGCGACGAGACGTCTGGGCTTGTCTCCTCCGAGCAGCGGAGGGGCTTGCTGCCGCCTTTCCCCCGTCCCGAAATTGGCCCATCCTTGCGGAGGGGCGCAGGCAGGCGCTCGCTGTATGGAAATGCGGTGCAGACAGGTTAATGGCATCCCCCTCCTCTTCGCATCCCCTCCCTCTCCACTGTCTCCCTCGCCCCCTCCCCCCTCCTCCATCCCCCTCCGCTTTTCATGGGCTTTGGAGAGAGGTTGGGGTTGTTTGTGGTTTTTGGTTTTTTTTTTGCAAAGTTTCGCCTCTCCTCTGAATCTGCTCCTCTACCTTCCAGCCTTGAAGGAGACAGAGAAAAAAAACCGAAAAAATCAAACACAAAAAAAAACCCCCACCAAACCAAACCAAAACCCCATCAAAATCCCCAAACTTGTGTTAGGAACAATAATCTCATTTGCAAAGAAAAAATCCTTGGAATGGGGACTTATTGTAACGCCGTTGGGGAGCAGCCTCAACTGCTGGGCTTTTTTCAATAAAGGAGCAAACTGCAGTATAACGCCAGTTGGCTCCTCCAGCGCAATTCTCCTAAATCATGATAGACAGATTGCGTGAAAAACAGGAATTCCAAAGAATTTCCTGCCCTGGGAACAGAAGTTAAAGCTATATTTAACAACATCTGAAGCTGTCAAGAATGCTTTGTGGTTGGATAACAGAGCAGAAAAATGTGAAAAATGCAGGCTACTGCTATACCAAATATGGAAATATTGTTACGTCTGGTGTCTAAATCCCCATCTGGAAATACTTACAGCCATGAAAAGAAAAGACGCCACAACAGAAGCCCCATCTCTCCTCCCCGACCCCCAATCTCCAACAGGGAAATACTACTCGAGGTCGCCCGGTTTGAGCGAGGGACACCGAGCCCAGGGATGAGCGGGAGGGCAGGGGGGGGCTGCCCCCCGTTGCGGGGACCAGCAATTCCTGCCGGGAAACCGGGCGCCCGGCTCCCGGGGGGTGACATAAAACCTGTCGTTTCTCCCTTAAAACTGCAGCGGTAACGACAACGTCCCGGGTAGGGCCGTGTGACGATGTGGAAGGTGTGACCAACGGCCCCCTCGGGCTGTCGCAGCAGCTGGCGGGGCCGGACAGATGTGCGTCCGTGTGTCCCCAGGGCTGCAGGTGGCACTGGGGCCGCCCGGGGGCGGCTCCCGCGAGGCACCCAGCGGCACGGCCCCCAACGTGACCTGTTCCTGGGGTCGGCATCCTCCCGGTGAGGGGTGTCTGTAAGGATAACAGTGGGGAAAGCTCGCATAATGGGGGTAAAAAACCGCGTAACAGGGAAAAGACCGGCATAACGGAGGAGAAATACCACATAACGGGGAAAAAGACCCGCATAACGGGGGGAAGAACCCGCATATAGGGGAAAAGACCCGCGTAACAGAGGGAAGCCTCCTCGGCGGAGCCGGGGACCGTGNGCGCCGCGGCGCACGCGGCAGCCCCCGCGCCCTATATAAGGGCGGTCGCGCCCGCTGTCGCCTCAGACCGCGCCGGCACCGCTCCGCTCTTGTAGTCTCTTACCGCCTCTTGCTCCCACACCGCCGGCGCTAGACATGGTCTCCGCGGGCACCCGCCCCGCTCTGGCGGCCGCTCTCCTCTGCTTGGCCCGTCTGGTAAGTGCCGCGATTCTCCACGGAGGGGAGGGAGAGAAGGATGGATGGATGGATGGGCAGGAGATAGCGGCGGGGGGGTTTTCTCCGCTGGCCGGGCGCCCCGGCCGCGCCNNNCGGCCGCTCTGCTCCGCTCCGCAGGCTCTGGGCTCGCCCTGCCCCGCCGTCTGCCAATGCCCGGCGACCGTGCCGCAGTGCGCCCCGGGCGTGGGGCTGGTGCCGGACGGTTGCGGCTGCTGCAAGGTCTGCGCCAAGCAGCTGAACGAGGACTGCAGCCGGGTGCATCCCTGCGACCACACCAAGGGGCTGGAGTGCAACTTCGGCGCCAGCCCCGCCGCCCTGAAGGGCATCTGCAGAGGTAAGCGGCTCCCCTTCCCCCGGGAGAAAACCCCGCTCCCCGTAGTGCCGAAGTTTAGTAATTTCGAGTCCATGTATGGTTATGCTTTGTTGTTGGTAGCTTGGCAGAAAGGCACATGACTTCAGCAGTCTGGAATGTGATTCAGTATGTCTGGGCTGCGCTAAACGCACAGAAGGAAAAGTGATTCCTGACTAACTTATTGTTCTAGCCCCGCGTCTCCGGGGGGTTGTAGGGAGCTCCGCCGTAAATTGAATTTAACAGACCAGCAAATACCTGTGCTTAGGCGAGCGATTCCCGCCGCTGACTCCCTCCTTTCCCTCTCTGTTGATCTCTGCAGCACAGTCCGAGGGAAGACCCTGTGAATACAACTCCAAAATCTACCAGAATGGTGAAAGCTTCCAGCCGAACTGTAAACACCAGTGTACGTGCATAGATGGAGCTGTGGGCTGCATCCCGCTCTGCCCGCAAGAGCTCTCTCTTCCTAACCTGGGCTGCCCCAGCCCCAGGCTGGTCAAAGTCCCTGGGCAGTGCTGCGAAGAGTGGGTCTGCGATGAAAGCAAGGATGCGCTGGATGAGCTGGAAGGCTTCTTCAGCAAAGAGTTTGGTCTGGATGATGCCGAAGGCGAGCTAACCAGGAACAATGAGCTAATTGCCATTGTGAAAGGAGGCCTGAAAATGCTACCTGGTGAGTATGGGCTAATCTTTGTGACAGTTAAGGGGAGGAGGCGAGAGGATGGTCATACAACTCCTTAGACCCCAATGGAAAGAAAGAAACCCTGTGAGAGGATATATTTAGTTAAGCCCTCCTTTTCTTTTCCAGTTTTTGGATCTGAGCCACAAAGCCGAGCTTTTGAGAATCCCAAATGCATCGTGCAAACAACCTCCTGGTCCCAGTGCTCAAAGACATGTGGAACTGGCATCTCCACAAGGGTTACCAACGACAACCCTGACTGCAAGCTCATCAAAGAGACCAGGATATGTGAAGTGAGGCCATGTGGCCAGCCTAGCTATGCCTCCCTAAAGGTAAATATAGACTCTGCTGCTGCTTCTCTTCTTTCCAAATGGCTTTGGGTAGAGGGTAAAGGCTGGAAAAAAAATCTCCTCCTAATGGTATTATTGTCTCTTCTTTGCAGAAGGGAAAAAAGTGTACCAAGACTAAGAAGTCCCCGTCCCCAGTGAAGTTTACTTATGCCGGATGTTCCAGCGTGAAGAAGTACCGCCCCAAGTACTGTGGCTCCTGCGTGGATGGCAGGTGCTGTACACCTCAGCAGACCAGGACTGTCAAGATCAGGTTCCGCTGTGACGATGGGGAAACCTTCACCAAGAACGTCATGATGATCCAGTCCTGCCGATGCAACTACAACTGTCCACATGCGAATGAAGCTTATCCCTACTACAGACTGGTCAATGACATTCACAAATTTAGGGACTAAGTTGTGTTGGGGGTGGGACGCTAAACAGAATTTTGAAGTAACCAGCCATGGAGAAAGGACCTTTGATGGAAATGGTGCCTTGCCCACTTGAGGGCAACTTTGAGATGTTACAAGAGTGCACTGTGCAACTGGACACTAATGCAACAGAGATTTAAGCATACTTAAAGCTTCATAGTACTGGAGCAACTTTACTGCTTCTTTTTTGGAGCACCTTACCTAATTATATACTGTTTTCTGTTTGTGAGTGATAAACGTTCTGGTTATGAAAACTGTTTGTTTTTTTTTCTATCCTGTTCAATTTAACACTATGCTTCTCCCCCTTCTCCCTCCATCTTCTTATCCCTTTCCCAACCACGTTGGAAGTTACATTCCTTCCTGAGGTGGGCACTTGTGGAGTGTTCACAGTGGCAGCTATTATGTACCAACTGTAGTTTAATGGCAAACAGAAATCAGTTGTTTTAAAGCTGAGTATTTTATTTATCAAACTGTAGCTTTTTTTGTTTTCCTCTTGTGTGTGGTTTTTTTTTTTT
>VXBJ01003405.1:174916-279238 GCA_013400055.1 Nycticryphes semicollaris
TTTTTTTTTTTTTTTTTTATCCCTTCCAGCCCCTGTAATACTGGAATAAGTTGTAAATGATTTTAATTTTATATTCAATGAATTAAAAGAATTTATTTATGGAATTAATCATTTAATAAAGAAATATTTACCTAACCTTTCTTAATAGAGCATTCTGGTAAGCAACAACCTCAGATACAGCAGATGCAAGAGCTTTCTGTGAAAACTGAGTTTTCTGAACAGTAAAGCAAGCTCTACACAGATGCAGCAACGAACCAGAAACCTGAGTGAGAATCTTGGGGCAAATGACATTTCTGAAGTGGTGCCTGCAGCCTGCTCTAGAAAGTACAGCCAGAGAAAGCTTCTTGGCATTGAAAACAAATATTTGATAGAGGGACTGAAATGTTAATTAGACTGTCAGATTATTCAAACCATCCTGGAATTTGCAACATAAGGCACTTCATTAGAATGCAGTGCATGCTCCGGGGTGTTGAACGTTGGGGTGGAAGTGGTCCTCAGGTCTCACGGGTTTTTTTGGTGGCTGCTTTTTGCAAATTAATACATTTCTGTGGAAGAAGAATGTTTCCTACAGTCTGCAGGAGGTAGTTTGCTTTCACTAAATTCAAATTAAATGAGCTTGAAGCAATGACTTTTGTTAATCCTAATAACCCGGTGATGAAAAGTAAACATACTGTTAACAGGAGAAGAATGTGAGGAATTTCAAGTACTTCTCCAATAGAGTAAAAGCCAAAACGGCTACTCTTTTCTCTTCCTCACCTCCCCTTCCCACTTCTTAAGTATGCAATCAGACTTTGTGCTCTGGCCCAGTGAGGTTTGGCTGGCGGGAGCTGTTAAACTGGCACACAGGGAAGAAGATGACATTTAAAGAAACGGACAAGAGGAGGATCTGAGAAAGCAGCCTCAAGCGTTTGTACTCTGCTGGTTAATGTAAAGCTGACCTACAGATGCGACTGAAAGAAAACCTGCAACGGGGCTTTTTGGTTTTTTTGTTCCTCCGCCTCAGTCGTTAGTTTTCTGGCAAAACATCCTCCCATAGTCCCATAAGAAAGCTCCTTCTCTCCTGAGGTTTTAGAATTGTGATGAGGTATCATCCAGTGTCATATAGTTAGATGCCGAAGTCGTTAAGAGTCAATTTTTTTATTAGATGAGACATAAATATTTCAATGAAATAAATGGCCAAATATCTCAGAATCCCATCTGTGGCAGCTAATGCTTTGCCTGAGAAATTGCAGCCGTCTCTCTTCTGCTCAGTCAAGTTCTCTCCCCGCAGGCGTTCAAAACTTGAGCTGTTTTGGAATTCACCACCTGGCCACCAGTCTCAGCTGTACCTCAACTTGTCTGTACAATATTTGTTGACAGTAAAAGCGTAAAATGTGACGAAGTGCTTTTGTTTGGCTTCTGCATGCACCTACCACTGAACACGCCACTACCTCAACCGCTCGCTGAGAAACCCCCCAGGTTTCCACGTCGTGGAGAGAAGAGGAGGACCATGCTGCTCACAGCCACATTCCTCACCATCCCCACTGCCACTTAGACTTGAATAACACCCATCTTCAAACCTACGTAAGTAACAGTTCCCTGAAAAAATTACATATACGTGTGACTATAGTATATGTGTAGACTACCTATGTGCAGGATGCACACTGTATGTAAACAAAAATGGCCCTTCCAGCTCAGGTGTAGCTCCATCCAGGCCCTGGGTTTTACAACCTGCACTTTGGGCTTTCCATGTTTCATCAAGTAAAAAGAGGGGTGGGTGTTTCCATAACCTGTAAATGTATTGTTGGGAGAACAAGGGCTGCAGGAGTAGATCATGCTCAGGAGTGAAATATACTAAACAAAATTATCCTGCTTATAAAGAGAGGGAATGAACCTCACTGAAACGAACTGCAGCTCCTCCAGAGCTGGGATCTTGGACCCACTGATCATCATCCATAAAGTCCTCTCTTCTCTTTTTGCATTTCACACTCGTATGGGAAAACTACTCAATTCCACAATCCCTCATACTGCAGAAGGAATCAAAGTAATTTTTGGTGTATCCCCTTTGCACCTGCTTTGAAATCTTTATACCCTCTGTTGTTCCAGCAGAAAACTCCCTGAACATGAAAATATAAAGCACAGGCCCCTTTAAGTGCAATCAGCAGGGCTTACAGGTAAGGTTAATGAGCACAATTATAATTTTATTTCTTGGTCAAAACCTAAGTATCGCTATCTTTCTTCCAGATGAATACTAAAAGATGAGGAGTTAGGAACATAACACGTGATGCACCTGACAAGAAGCAGTCACTTTTCAGCACATTTCAAAGCCAGGCCATTAAGCAGATCAAACCCTGCAAATCAAGCCACCTGTGGGGTTGTGGAGCTCCCCAAAGCCGGGCTGGCATCAGGAGACCCCCGCGCTTGGCTGGCCCGATGGGCCAGCAGCAGCACCACCGAAGCCTGCAGCCACCCTCCTCCCCGCAGCAGCCCCCGCTTCAGCCACGCCACCTCTCCCCTCGCCCGGCTGCTCCTGCCCCTTTGGCTGTCGCATTTTTAAAGGTGCTGGGGTCTGTCACGCAGTCCCCCCTGGCAGCTGTGCCGATGTGTGCTGGGGTCACCCGGGGATGGAGCGCGGTGGCAGGGGGCAGTTTGCTGAAGCTGGTGCTGCCGCCAAAAGGAGCATCTGTCAAACTACAGTTTTAGGACTGAAGGAAGGTGTCGTCTTCTGTCCCAGGCACTTATTTACAAGGGTTTGATGCTGGTAACCACTATAATGCCCGGGTCACGTATGAAATCTTCCCTACACAACACAGTGAAGACAAAGCTGCTTCTTCCTTAAGTGCTGCATCGCAGGAAACAAAATAGAAGCAGAAGTATGTAGAAAACAGACTTCTACGATTACACTAAGTCCCCTCCCGTGTCCCACGGTAGCTCGCTCTCCTGAATGAGCAGCAGATGGAGGAAAAGCCAACAGCTCACTGACAGCAGGACAGCCAAGCTATTAATTAACCCTCGCTGGGCTGAGCCGTGAGAACCTCTATACTCCATATACAAATTACTGCAGACACCACAGCAAAGCAGTCCCCACTGAGCTGCCTGACCAGAGCCAGCGGACGCCTCCTACAAATCAGGACGATCTCCCTGCTCCTGGTGGGCAGCCGAAGTGACATGTGGGCTGCACGGGAACAGGCAGAGACACTGTGGACTGGTGGGATCGCTGCAGGACGGTTTCCTGCGCCCACAGTCCACTGAAGCTGCAGGAATCCCCCCACGCTCCAGACAAGCAGCTCTGCCACAGAATGGGGTAGGCAGAATTTCTGGGCTAGAGCTACACAGTTCTTGAGGACCGAAACAAGAAAGTTTGTGTTGGGCAGTCATTCAGGGCTGGAAGTCAAACCTTCCTACCTACACAGCAGCAGTTAAATTGTGTCACAGCATCTGGCTTGCTTTTCCCCAGATGCTGGCCCTTCTGAGTGGATCCTGCAGAAAAGCACTTTGATGTGGTGTGCACATTTTAGTTGACTCCTGTGTGATGAGCGGAACCACTTCCAGGCAGTGCCCCGAGTGCTCAGCGCGCAGCACGGGAAGGCCGTGCAGTTGTACCGGCGGCTCTGCCTCCAGCCTGGTTTTTTTTCATGTAGGCAGGTCCTTGTTTTGATCCTCCACCATCCCCCCCAATCGCACATAGAGACGTGGGGGTGCCCTGGTGAAAGCAGTAAGATACAACTAGCTTTGGAGATACTTATACCTATGGAGATACCATTTCGACTCATGAACAACCGAATCACATTGAACTGCAGTGAGGCTTGGTGTCCAGCAGATATAAATCCTATAAAACATGACTTCAACGAACAACATGATGCAATAAGCATCTGTGTCTTTTACCCTGTAAAGACCAAACACCAAGCAACTGAACAGACTGTATCCAGTACACTATGGGTTTTTTCCCCAGAAAAACTACAGAGCTATGACTTCTACATACACAATTTATATTGGAGAAGATCCTGAAAGACCCCAAGGCACCATTCACATAAGCAAGTTCATCTGTCTTGAAGTACACTTACAGGATGGAATGTAGTAACCGTCCAGGAGGAAAAGATTACGCAAGATTTTATAAAGTTCTCGCTTACTAGACAGAGGAAATTTAAAGGTAAGGTGCATAGGTTTGCTCAGATGGGAATCTAGCTAGGACACATACACTGACAACTTAACCTCATGATGAATGCAGTTTCAAGAAGAATGAGGGGGCTCCATTGTAAATCTCAGCTGAGCAGTGTAGTCAGCAATACTTGGAGGACTCTGGTTGAACACCAGATCAAAAGGAGCCCAGCAGATTGTCTCAGTCGAGGACACCAGTTTCTCAGAAGCTGCTGGTTTCCTTGAACATCTCCAACCAACCAGGTGAGATCCTAATTAGCTCATAAATTTGGCAAAATCAGACATCAAGACATCATGGCTGTAAAGCAAGTCTATTAATGAGAACTTAAAACAGGAAAATAGATTTTACTCCACAGAAGCAGATACTCATGCTGTAGTGGAACAATCCCATTAAAACCAATATGGATGCCCAAGCACAGCTGCACGTAGAGTTTAAGAAAAAGGTCAAGCAAGTGATATCACGGAGAGTTTAGGTATGAAAGTGATAGGGACTTCTCAGGCAAGCTTTTAACTCCACCCATCCGCTCTTTTTCCTGAATGCTTAAAGCCCATCCACCAACTTAATTTTTACCTCACTGGGACATATCTCTCTACTGCCTGTTGGCACTCTTGGCAAAATGGACAAGTTCTGGGGCTGCAACATGATTCAGGAGAAAACCTGGAAGCAAGGAGTGGAAAGGCAACAGGCAGCTTTCACAGTTACTTCTTCCTCCTTCTTGAGGCAGCACTGGGATAATGGGAAGAAAGTGGCAATGTGATTTTAAAAACACTTTTGCTTTCTCATGCAGGAACCAGCCAGCTCCCAGGGTGGCAATTTATTCTCTAACTCAAGACTCCATCTCATTTCTGTCCCCGCTTGTTTGGCAGATTAAATTTAACCTGCTCTGATTTGTCACGCAACCTTGCGTGACATCAGCTGTACTGATGAAATTGATGCAAAAAGAAGCCTAATGTAAAAGGATTAGATAAATATGAGGACAACACTCGCAGTTAAAAAAAAAAATAAAAATCTACTGATTCTATCACTAGTAGGAGCTAGTAAGTCCACAAAGACTTGCCCTCACCCCAAAGGTAGGCAAGGGTCTAGGGGCTTTCCGTATTTTATCGCTCTATTGACTTCTCCTGCCACAAAAACCTTCTACAATAAGATAGCCTGGAAATGCTTTTCAGCAGGGAAGTTAGCAGTGGTGAAATCAGGCCAAGCCAGAGGAACTTTGCTTCCAAAACAAAAGTATGTTACGATGCACAGAGCTGAGGAGGGAAAGAAGCTCTCACAATAAAAGCATCAGTAGAGCTGTCACTGTCTGATGGGTCACTGAGACCCGGCAGGACACAGTGGGAACACATTTCTGTTATCAAATTGCAGACAGACAGGCAGGCAAACAACTATCCCTGCTTTTTCCTGGTCACCTGCGACTTCCCTTTTAGTTTCAGTATTTATTTCGAGTCAGTTTTGCTGCCATTTCTTGTTTGTCTTGCATACATGTGACTTCCTTCCACTTCACCACAAATTTCCACCAAATAAAACCATATGCACTGCCATAGCAACATTTTAACACAAACACAGGGTAATCTTTGTTCACCGAAGTACACAGTTCGTTTTTTTTTTTCTTCTCTTATTAACAGAACGTGCATCTGCATACAGTTTAACCTAATGTCATAGCAACAACATAAACACAAATTCAAGATATTTTTTCCTTTGGAGGGAGGAAGAATAAATGTTTTCAGGAAAGGAGCGTGGGACTTAAGAAAGCAGAACGAAATGTTTGTGACCAAATACGGCCTGAAGTTACATCATCACAGCTGTATATTTACTCTTTGAAAGCCTGCTCTTGCAAGGTGTTATACATTCTCAGTGCCTACAGATGTCAATAGAGAACAGCCGTATCTGGCAGGGCAAGGGCTGAAGCACAGCTGGGGTTATACACAGAACGAAGGTTGTACTTCCCATCAGCGCTACAGCAGACGTAGGAACCGATGTGCTTTTTTTAGACTAGAGTTTTACTCCTAATGCAAAGTAAAACTGCACGGAGTAACAAAAATTGGTCCGGCTTTGCCTCCAAGCCCCAGTGCCGAGCACACATCTTGTGGCATGACCCTCTCTTCCTCTGCAGATCACCAATACTTAATGCAGAGATAAACACAGTAAAACCTAGAATTCAGATGTATTCATTCGTAACTTAGCTGTTACACTGACAGGGGGTGTTAGCGTTGTTTATCCATGACAAGTCAATAACTTATGCCTCATACCCCCAGGAAATTCTACAAAAAAGGAAAAGAACCAAGTTCTCTCATAGGGCTGACTCAATCCTACCTCTCAGCTATTGCTATGTGCTTAGCTATGCTCTATTTTTGTCTTCTATGGCTTGTGAAAGGGATGACTTCATTAAGCTTTTAATTTTTTTTTAAGTAGCGTGTTCATTCAGGTCAAGAGCCTTTACTCTTTGCTTTGTAAGCTAATGGTCCTTCAGCTCAAGCACGCTGAGAGAGTTCAGGGTTTGAAACCTGAAAAGTCTAAACATTAAAAGAAACGCTGTAACAACGCCACACAACACCAGCTTGATCATTCTGTGACAAGTAATTTATAGAGGAAAAGAAGTAGTGAGTAAGCGTAGTAGGCATAAAAACAAGCACTCAACACAACCTAGTGGTGAACGACGAAGACTGAAACACCACCACACAGTTTTCATTCACAGACATCATCTGCGCTGAATCAAGGCAGAGTCCTGTAGGGATCCTTGTAGAGTATGATTGCAATGGCATGTTTTCAAAATGGACAGAACTGAAGTCTTCCAGGCAGCCTCAGCTCCCCATCTTAAATTTCAAGTGCTTGACCAGAAATTTAAAAATACATCTTTTAAAGATGCATTTTCTCCTCCACTTTATTACAAGATACTCGTTCTGGGTTAAGTCACTCAGAAAGGAATGAAAAACCATCTGCGTAGCCTAAGAGTACGTAAATTTTTGATTAAACCAGCAACCTTATTATGAAGAATTACCACTGTTGCAGGGTCTACACTGGTCATCAGTAAGGATGTGCTTCTAGGCAGAAACCACACTTTTGATTCATTTTCTAAACAAAGATTGGAGAAATTTAGCAAAACTGAATAAAAACATTTGAATTTCATCTTGTCTTGCGTTTGATGAATCACCACTGTTCAAACTAGTGCAACTGTTATCAAAACCAAATAAAAATAGGTAAATAGGAACTTGGGAATGAATGGCAAATGCTACCGAGGCCTTTTACTCTCAATTTGATTGAACTCTGGGAGCCACTTGTTTGGGAAATTTCAGTTCTAGTGACCACCATAAGAACGCTCCTTAATAATTTTTAAAACCTTAAGGTAGGAAAAGATTTACATCTGAAGGATAGATTTAACAGCATCTTCATGTAAAAACAAATTATGGTTGTGTTTGAATCACAAGGAAGCTTAAACTAGATTTATGTAAGAAAAAAACACTCAGGCAAACCCTTTCATACAATTAATGAACACCTCCAAGAGTGCAGGAAAGTAATGCAAATTACAAGTCTGTGTCCCTCAGCCAAATACTAATCAGACACACATGCAAATCAACACTAATATTTGTAGCACTCTAATTTCCACTGCGTGCTATGAATCTTAAAAGAAATGCCGCACTTTTACTCCAGATGAAACATTTTCTGGCAAATGAACTGTGGCAGTTCTGCTGTTCTGCTCTTTTATCGATGTTATTATGAATGGGTTCAAGGCTGGTTTAAAGTAATTTGTGGCTACCAAGTGAGTGTGCAGTAATCGCTGATTAGGAAAAGCTTATTCACTTTCACTGAACTGCAAAAATATGAACGCAGCACCTATAGCTAAGAATCCTGGTCCTTTACAAAGGGTTAAAAAAACAAACATTGAAACAAGAGGTGGGCAGAGGACCAACAATGACTAAAAAAGAAAATAGAACACAGGAGGCTACTGCCAGGAAAGAAGAAAAACTTCCCTGTTTTACCCGGGGTTGCAAAGCACACAAGGGAAAGGACACGTGACACGCTGTAAGGAAAAATAATACACGATTACAAAGGCCTGATGCTCTTTGCAAACTTCAGCAGCTGCATTTTTTAATGTCACGGTCAACATTTTTTAATGACAATTTGTTTGCAAAGGTGTGAAAAAAATTACTTCTAAAACTTTGAACATCTCAAAACCCCTTTCCACAGAGTATGACTGGTATGGAACCGACAGCCTGGTGCCCTGAAGCCTAGACTGGGAAGTCTGGAAGCCCAAGCCCTCTCCCATAGTGCTGTCAAAGCCTCCTGTTACCTCAACAAGTTCCTTCACTGCTTTCTGTTGTCTTTCTACCCATAATGTAGCACTTGGCAGGCAGAACACTTCTGAATGAAAAACAACCTTCACGGGGATTTAACGTGCATGCCCTGACACCCAACTTTTTTCACAAAGCTGATGGTCTCAAGCAGGAGACCGACACGTTGGGGCAACAATGATGGCAGCAACAACCTCACAGAGCTGTTTACAGAGTGATTCCGTCCTTAAGAAATGATATATGCTGACTCTGCTAGACCCTCGCAAACTAACCCCAAACGCCTGTGGTGATACCAGAGAGCTCCCTGCTGCAAACAGGCCAGAGGGCCCCACCTGTGTCACACCACTCGCCCACAGCACACGGCTGCTCTCGTCCCCCAACAGACCCCACAGGCGCAGGGGGACTTCGGTACAGTGGTAAGTGGCCTGGGATCTCAAAACCTTCTCAGAAGGTAACAACAGATTTCTACTGTCAGCAGAGTATACAGTAAAGGACTTTTTTTTTTTAAGGTTTATTCAGTTTTAAGTACGTAAATTCAGTTGATATTGCAGTAAATATTTACAATACCTGGCTTCCATAGGTAAGCTAGTAATATGTGATGTGTAACATAAGCATGATTCAGAAGACCAATATATTAGCACTAATGACGCAGTGTATCCATTCCTATCGATTTCAAAACCCATGCTGATTTAGATCAGGGCAGAAGATGAAACATACAGCAACACGCCACCCTGAAAACACGGTTTGGCCCATCCAAGATGCAACCAAGAAAGGAAAAAAACCTGAATGTATTGCACCAGGCACCCAGAATGGTCACCACAATTGGTGGTCACCATGACAAAGAAATGCCCTAAAAGAAAATTAATCCAATGAAACAGCTGTAGGTATTTTTCCACTAAGTATGAGCATTAAGACTCAAATTCACATATTAATACAGATATATGATCACATATTTAAACTAAAAAATCACACGTTGAGCTGTTAGGATAAAAGGAAAAAATATATTGTTGAAGCTAACTTAGAATACTAAAATCATAGAAGCATAGAATTGTTTAGGTTGGAAGGGACCTCTAAGATCATCTAGTCTAACCATAATTTTTTTGATTAAAAAACCCAAAACCAAAAAAGCCCACATCACTAAACCATGTCACTTTGAAACTTTTAATTAGGGTTACTCTACTTTATTAAAGATACATGGACAAAAGGCTGCAATTAAATAATACAACTTTTTTCTGGAACCAACAATTCCCCGTCTTTTTATTTACATCCCTAAACACGCATTCCTGCAGGCAATAGGCAGGCAATTTGGAAGTCCTGCCTTTACTGAAGGACACCAAACCTCTGAGTTGTATAAAAAAAAAAGTTTGATGAATTAAAAAAAATAAAAATATAAGAGTCTCATTCCACCCTCTTCTCTCAAAGAACCATCATGAACTGTCCCGAATTTCCCCTTCTTCCATAGATGAAAGGGAGGAATTTTCACCGTCCGAGCTCTCTGCAGGTTCACTGGCATCTGAGGGTGTAGGACACAAACAAAAAACAAACAAGCAATTAGTTTCAGCAATGTTGTTTGCTCACCAAACAGAAGCAGTTTTGTAGCTTTTTTTCCTTTTAATCACACTTTCCCAGAGGATGACTATTGTGTAAGACACAACCAGTCTCATAACATGGGATGAATCCCTTGTTGTTGAAGCAGAAAGCAAGACAATGTTGAGAGCTTCTTTTAGTTTTTAAATCTTGGTCTTCCAGTCAAGCAGGTAAGCAGAATATTTATTCCACACCAAACTCTTCCTCTTCGTCCACTGAGAATTTAAAATAATTTTCTTGGTTTATTTGTTTTAAATGTTGCTGAGTCGCTACATATACATCACACAACTGTAATGAATTATAAATCACACTTTCATTAGCATTTCAGATCAGATGGGGAACTGATGAGAAATTCTAATAGGAAATGGAAAATTAAGATGATGCACCCACGTGTTCCTTCCATGTGTTGCAGCATCCCAAAGATGGTGTTGTGTGAATCCATGAGCTAAGGCTGATGAGGTGCACAATAACTTGTGCTTTATGACACGGCTGTTGTGGTCTGCTGAAACTGTGAAGCACTCATTTCCCAAACTGGTCTTCAGCCTCACGCCCTGAGACTCCTTTCTTTAACAAGCCCTGACCCTGGTCACCTTGTGGTGAGGTCACCAAATGCCACTGGCTGGTGGCACTCAAGCAGCCCAAAAATAAACTACAGCAAAGTAGGCCCATGAATCACACCCTGCTCTCATTGTTATTTTCAGTATTTGATCTGACTATGAATTTAAAGAATGTTTTGAGCATTTAGTGTCAGATGCTTCATGAGGGAAATGTTACCAAAAGGGAGCTGATGCGATGTAGTTACTGTCTTGTCCAGATAAGCTCTACAGCTGGCAAGCACGGATCATACACAGGACACAGTGTGCACCTGTACACTTCCAATGGAATTTGTTCAAGAAAATAGAAGCATTTCACCCAGAAACATCGGAGGTCACATTTTGTCTACATTAAATCTAGTGTATAATCAATTAACATTTATATGCCAGATATGTACTGAGCAATGCACAAAGTAAGGATTGTTTTTGCCCCTAAGTCCTGTGAAAGCTTCTATAATCCCCTACTATCTTCAGCCATGACTGACCTTGTATGCTGAAATCAGAGCACCTGTAGTTTTTGCTATAAGCAAGTCAAGCATCAACACACCACATAAAAGAATGTGGCAATCTTCTGACTCACAGTGAGGCTCAACAGCCAAGTTTTAGATTTAGTTTAGTCTGTTACAGTAAGTTTTATTTAATAGGAATTATAAATTGTCTTCACTCAAAAAGAACATATTTTTAGGGTGTTGATAGCATTCCCTATAAATTAAGATTGCCCAGTCCTTCCCACCATAAAACTGCCTGCTCTTTACCTGCAACGTAACATTTAAACTCTGGCTTTAAATTTTTCAGTGCCAGTTTCCTTCATCAATCCTTACTTTCTTTATTTTATTTAATTTATTTTTTTTTTTAAGTTTCAGCCAAAATGCTCCAGCCATTTCTGAGAACAAAGAGAAATAGGCTCTGTCTTCATTAAGTTGTAGCAGTTTCTCTTTGAAGGTGTCCAGCTCTAACTCTCCCCTAGTCTTTGGGGGTAGTAACTGGAATCGCAGGGGAGAACGGTGATCTATCCCCAGCACCTGCCTGTTGCTGTGGCTATGAAAACTTGCCTCTGTTCTTCCTGAGGAAGGGGATAGATCTGAGATTGCTCAGCAAAACCTGATAATTTTAGCAGTTAAATTTCCACAAGACTTTGTTTCTTGTTCAGCCTGGGTCCTTTGAAAAAGACACCCTGGAGGGCTATGGTAGTGGCAGCCCCCGTGCTCTGGCAGATACTCTGCCAGACATCCATGGTGGCAGCTGATGGCCTGGAATGTGAGAGGAGGTCAGCTGGATAGGCCTCTGAGACAAGTGTCCCCATGGGCACATATAAAGAAGGCAGGTGGAAAGGAAAGGCAGTATTGGCAGAGATAGGATAAGCAAGAGCAGAATGGATGGCTTAGGGAGGTTGTGAAAGTTGTGCAAATCATGTTATTTTAATCTCCCGCTAAGTTATACCCAAGACACCTCAACAGGGAACTATAAACTTGATTTCTATGGAATTTATAGAAAGTTAAAAAAAAAGAAAAATATTAAAAAAATCAATGGTTCCCAAAAGCTGAAGAGCTGCCAGTGTTCCCTGAATACCAACTTCAGGGATGACTGCTTACTGAATGATCCCTGCAGCAGAGGAAGGTCACTGTCTTGCACTGCCCTGTGACAAAGCTATTGGCACTTCCCCAGTTCTCACCGTCTCTCTCTTCCCTTTGCCCTTCTACTCTGCCTTTTACAGAACTGGATAGTTGCTGTGGTAGCAAAACCTCAAAATAGTATCTGTTCAATCAATACTTTCTTGAATGTATACCCTCAAAAGGACAACCTCGCTACTAGCTGAGGAGAAAGAAAACCACCCTATTCAGATTAAGTTTATGAGTCACTCAATTGTAATTCCCTTCTGACATCTAAATGATAGAGACAGGGCTGACTGCAGAAAAGCAGGGGACCTAGATCAAGAAATAACAGACAAACAGAAAATACCTAGTTTCTTTGTACTCCAGTGTATGTATCAGTGCACTCCCAGGGTGAATATCAGTGGACCTCCTTGCTCAGACAAGACTCCTACCTTATCCCCTGGCACAGTGTCTCACCCTCAGAAGTGCTTTCAGCACACAGCACAAGAAATGTTTGCACGCCATTTCCTCAAGAGCAGATTGCTCCAATGGATCACTCAGTGCCATCTAGCCAGAACGGCCAAGATTCACCAAACCCGGGTATCACTGCTAGTCTCCATCTCGTATTCGTTCAGTCAAATTATATAGATAAATAAATATATATCTATATGTATATAGAGAGAGCCATGATTAAAGCTGCCAAAGCAAAATAGCCATTGCAAAAATATTTCAAAGCTTTTCCTCAAGAGATCTGTAAAAATCAGATTGGCTCATCACTGAAAAGTATGGAATTTGATAACTAAGGTGACTAGCTGGGGCACTAAGAGACAAGGGAACTGATTCACTCTATCAGCAGCTGCAGGAAGCAAAGCTGGGACATGAAGCTTTAATACTCGGGAGAGAGAGTTACTTTCAAAAGTAAAATACAAATTCTTGCTGGACCCAGACTCTCTTTTAAATTAACTTCAAGATTAAAGTTTTCCCTCAACAAGGTACTTTCTAAAACATAAAACTGTGATTTTAACTCGCCCAAAAGCTACACTGTCATTACAATATCTAATAACTATCCTGTAATTCAGGATTATTTGTCCAATGTCAGGAGTTATGCTACGAAATAATGGAAATGATTCCTTTGTACGATTATTTAAAACTCATCTTCCCCAGACAGATTGACTTTTAGGGATAACCAACTCCATTGAACTCTGCTATAAACAAAATTTAGCATGAGTCTGAAGAGCTTTACCTTAGCAGCTAAAAGTGTACCAAAGAAAAAAGAATCAAGCACCAGTAAACAAAGTTAGGAAAAACACATAAAATACAGCTTATGAGCATAAGCCATCAGCCAGCAGTGTTAAGACAGAGCATTCATAACAGCTTTTTATAGCAATCTTCTAGATTCAGAGGGAAATACAAGACATACTGCACATTCCTGTCATTGTTAATAGGTGTATCCTTAATTATTGTTTATTTAACTAAAGTATCTAAGTATACAGGAAATAAACATACGCTTACCTTGGCCAAGAACCACCATGTCAATCTTCAATGTTTTCAAGACCACAAATAACGTTGGATACTCAATTACTACTTTGCCTTTCAAATTGTCTAGGAGGCTTCTACTGGCATCCAGTTCGTTGTACCTTAAAAATAACAGGGAAGTTTATTTTAGATTTTAACACTACCAAGGACATAATGTACACTTTCTGGGAAAAAAAAAACACAAGCTTTCTGGCAATTTGCAGGATTTTCAGATGATATCATGTTCAGACAAACTGTCTTATGATTCAAATTACATATGCAGTCTTATTGTCCAACTACATTTTTTTTTAAACCGTCCTAACATCTAACCATAAGAACAGGAGGAGTATCAAAGTCAAAATGTTTTATGAGTTCTTAATTAATATTTACCAAAATTGGATATGGACACAGAATTATCAAAATGGATACATTTACCAAAATCAGAGTCTAAATTAAAATAACAATGTTCTGCTTAGGGGTTTTAACACTACTGGCTTACTTTATGTGGTTAGTAGTGTAGATTATTTACCATGTTTGCTTATGAACTATCAGTGAAGTCCTGGGAAGATGAAATAAAAAGCTTCTGATAAACTACTGAAGTGAAAGGATATTGGAAGCACTTAGAGCTCTGACACCCAGGACATTGGGGCACCAATTTCTAAAAGACGGTACAATGCCCTCATCTATGCCTAAGCAAATTTCTCCTTACAGTACTGTTGGCAAAAAAACTCCCTGTAGAAATCTCCACTTGTGCATGCGCTACAAGAGGCGTGTGGCTCAGATGAGCAGTCCTTTCCCAGAAAAGGGTCCCTCTTCACTGTGGAGGGTGAAGCCAGGTATGTACCAAATGATGCCACAGTAATAAAATGGGAAACTGAGCATCTTCTCCACAATTATTTTCTAGAACTGTAGTATTTTTCTCCCAACTCTCTAACTGGAAACCTGGATGTGGGATTTTGGGGAAAGGAGGGGATATTTCAAAGCTCTCTTGAAAGAGAAACCCTGTTGCTTTCACTTGCTGTAAATGTGGCATCCAACAGATGCTCTGATATTATTACACTGCAATCTGAGTTATGCAATTCCTTCTGTAATCAGCATTATTAAATTACTACTAAGCTATTGTATCAGTTAAAGGCAAATGAAATTCAAAACCAAAATACGCTGGGGGCAATAAGTGGAGTACTTCCCATAACTGCTCTACTTTCTCTCATCATTAACATATTATGCAGTTGGGTCTTTTTTTGCCAAAGACAACACTGGATGGGTGAAGAAAATTATATACTTTATGATTTACAGTACGTGTGATTAAGAACAGTGTATCAGAGGAGTCAGCAGACAAGAAGAATATTGAAGATAAAACAGGATTTGAGTTATTGGAATTTAAAGAAAACTTAGTTGAAGCAAAAACTATTTCTCTCTCATATTCAACTTCAATCATCATGAAAATATTTGGTTTCATATTTCTCTCAACCCAAAGTAATTATGACCTCTTCTTACTGAAACCCTTTAAAAGGCATAACAGTATATTACATTTCTACTGAATGAATACATTTGTAACTTGTAGATTAACACACGAACAGAAACGTATTTTCTGCTTTATTTACAGTACTCTAAATGTAAAGTATGACAATACCTTTCCTTTGGCAAGGACCTCAACACATTCTTTTCTGGTTAAGCAAACATTTACCACCAAGAGGCTAAAGTAATTCACATGCCACAATACACTTTCCATTATCTCATGTTTTAGACAAAACATCTTTAGCGTCCAGCTTGGCATAAGATAAAACATTTGTACTTAAAACTATTTTATGATAGTAAATTACTGAAGTGTTAGATCACCGAGTCAGAGCTTTATCTTTTTTGTTTTTAAAGTAAATTTTATTGGTTGACAGTGATAGAGAAAACATCCAAATTTTTAGTGCATAATGTGGGCCACAAACTTCAAGGAGAATATAACAAAGGAGGTTAATGCTTCTCTTTTTTAAACTTTGTTGTTATCATCTGTACTATCCAAGAGACCTCATTCCACCACATTCCCTACTTTACACACAAGTGCAAGTTGAGGTTTTCTGCTAATCCACCTGCCAACCCCCTCCTTGGCTCTGCATGCTTTAGAGACCTCGAAAGAAAACTCATACTTGTTACTCAATTCCAGAGTCTAATACAGGATGGCCCTTGAGCAAGACTGATTTTTCAGGTTCTCTCTGAATGACTTTGTCACAATAAAGACCTTCCCAATCTATCTCAGAAGTGAAATAAAATCCATACACCAGAAGATGAACACAGACCTTAGGGCAAAATATGACTACACTGTAAGGTTTTTCCAGAAACCTAAATATGCACCTAATTTCAATTTTTACTTATGAAAAGGCTAGACCTGTTTGGAGAAAAACTAAAAATGAAATGAAATGGCATAAATTCCTGTACTGATTATTCACCAGGGTAAGTTGAGGATGTAGGGTAACACTGGAACGTGGGTTCTGCTGTGAATCTGCAGGTAAGTGGTCTCACCACAGATAGATGATGGAGCAGGGAGAACCTGGTGACCAGGCATTATCAGATATTCTTTTATCACCACTTTTACCTAATTGTTCTGTATCACTGGGACTGCATAACCTGCTCAGTAAGAACCCATAATGGCCTAAAACCTTCTTCAGGCTCTTCCTTGCCTGTGCATTTCAAGATACAGCGCAGTAAAATAACTGACAACCAATGTTAAGTCTGCTCTTTAACTTGGACTCTTCCACGCTTCAGGGCCAGTCACCAGAACCAACTTAACTGAGGCTGTCAGCCTAAGTGAGCTCCTTCAGCCCTTTGTGACAGGATGGATTTGAAGTTAAGCCTGGCTCTGAATGAACTGACCACCCGGACAGAACCATTCCCTTAATACCCCATCTTCACATCTTCCTTTTAAATCCTCCTCCTGCTTCCTCCTTTCTCCTGCTGCCCAGTTCATACAAATGGTCTGCACTATGGCTTCCCCATCCCTTCATTCAGAGGGACTTCTCTTTGCAGCCTTCTCTGTGAATTTCCTCCCTGGTATTTACTTCCCACATATTTTCTTCTCTCCCTTCCACACATCTTCTCAGCCTTCTTGTCTGATCCCACCATCTAATAATATACTTTCCTGACTATTTTCTTGCCCCAAGCAAGGCTTTATGGTCATGCCACGAAGCAAGAAATAAGCCTGGATTTCTTCTTATTAAGATGACTCCATTTGTAAGGGCCACAAAGAGACAATCTTGGCAGACAACAGCTTTCGATTTTAGCTGGAATGAAGTAACAATAACTGCTTTTTAAAGGACAAAAATTAAACAAAAGTTGCCTGCCAGCAGGCCGTTTAAAAGCCTACAAAAATTGTGGCAATTTAGAAAATTTAACAAGATTCAGCAATCCCACATCAGTTCTAATAGAATCTATTGCATTCGTTCTACAAATGGCTTGGTTACCTTTAGCCAAACGCTGAACTTCAAGTGGCTCTGCATTTCTGATAGCATCTACGAGTTTCTGCAAAGGATATTTTCACTATCTATAGTTATTCCACCACCTTCCAGGAATTCAACAATTCAGTCGCCTAATCTGTCTCCCACAGGCAGGAATGCCGCATTAGGTCACCGCATCACAACAAGCTCCCCTCAAATGGAGCCTGTGGCTATCATCGCAGTGGCGTAACTTGTCTCCACAAATTCAGACAGCAGGAAATTCCCTGCTGATCAGGTTTTCCTGAATGTCATCTACAGGAACTTTGATTTTAATACCAATAAAGAAAAATCTGCAATCTGGAATTAAAGATAAATTGTAACCACGTTATTTCTTCAGTGTAGTCTGCCAGACACCGAAAAGAAAGCAAACAAGTTTTAACCATCTAAATCACTGCAAATATCACTAAGCCATGCATTTGTATAATGATGTTCATAATTTTCCTGTGAGACTATCAACTAAAACCCTTGTGTATATTTTACACAAAGATGACTTTTCTTCCTAGAATTGAGTGGAAGCCTCAAGGTATTTACTTAGCATAATTCAGATGCAGTAAATAATGCTATCTGTTTTGGGCCTAGACCTGAAAATCCACAACCCAACTTCTGCTAACTCATGGGATGAATGAGAATTCCCCTCCTCACCACCCCAAACAAAAGAGGGTAGCATTTCCTAGGTATCTGCATTTGCCTAGAAGAGAGTAAAGGCTGGGCACAGCATTTAAAGTCTCTTCCAAGCGCTCATTCTGCAGTGCTGCAACACTGCAAAGATAATAACTAACAGATGCGACTTTCATTCCTAAGTGGTGAATAACCTCTTCGTGTGGTTATGATTTGGTGAACATGGAAGTAGTGAAATGCACTCTTGAATTAGGTATTAAAGGAAAGTTATATGGCAGAAAGGAAACACAATGTATTAAAGCAACACGCAATTTTTGTATTTAACTTTGTCCCTTTAGAATTTTGACATTCTAGAAATCTGGAACACAGTGAGTTTGTTATTCTGTGTATGTAAAAAATTAGAAAATTCAACAAGTGAAAAAGCAGACGTCTTAGAAACAAAAAAATGAAATGACTTGCCATAACACTTCCCTTTAATTACTTCTTATCAACAGCTGAACAACATGAAAGACAACTCTGCTTGAACACTTTTCAAGAAGAGGGATGGGACCTAAGTTCAATACTGTATAAATAGGAAAAAAAAAAATCACAGTACTGTTTACACAAATATTTTAAAACCTGCTAGATCCTCCTTCCTCTTCTGGTCTATCCTTGCCCGGTCTAGGACCTCCATAGTTTGCCTCAACAAAAGTTCACTAACCTCTCCTCCACACTGTTGACACCCACATAGCTCAATCTATAGCAATAATGAGCAGATGCCTGGCCAAGACCTTTCCAAGTCAGACAACCCTCTTAAGGAACTTTGCCTTGCTAAATTTCTGCAATAGATCATCCTCAAACAAGGACCACGTTAAGACGAGCTGCTGTATCAATCTGCAGTCTCCTCTCTTCTATGGGCCATAAGACACCCTCCCACTAAGAGCTACTGAAAACTGAAGTGTAAAATGGAAAAAAAACCCCAAACCCTGCAAAAACTACCTTCTTAGGTATTTCAAGGAGTTAAAACATCCCAGGAGACAAAAAAACATAACACCCAGGTGAAGACAGTAGGAATACAAACTGTCACCGAAATTATTTGGCACACTCCTAGACGTCCAGAAAGATTTAATGGTTTGTTCACTTTTACCCTAGAAAATATACAAAACAGTTAATGGAAATAAGAGATAAGCAAAATAAGACTACAAGTATGTCACTGTAGAAGCACAAAGACTGTCCTTGTTTAAACCTCTTGAGAATGAGGCAATTGCACAAAGAGGAAAACACAGTAAAAGTTGTTTAATGACAATCATGGAAAAAGATATCAATTGATGGCAAAACCCATAAAGCAGATAAGGCATCTGCTGCAACAATTTAGAGGACTGAGCATTGAGAGCAATGTGGTAAAAGGATTCAGGATGCACAATAATGATCTAAAGATTAACTGAAGTACAAACCATTCTGCATCTCTTAGTTATGGCAGAAAGTGCAACAAAACAGAAGGAAAATGTGAAACTAACAAATGTCAGTTTCTTGGATGTGGTAAATTTTGGGTCAAAGAATACCAAAGTAAAGTGATACTGGTTTTCAAGAAAGCACATACTTTCCCCATCTCGTAAGACATAATGAAAAGAACTAACAAAATCCAGCAGCAAGTAAAGATGGTATAATTCAAGTGCATCACAGCAGTAGTCCTTTACACACACAGGAATTTACTTACTTCATGAAGCCAGGCAGCTTTACAAAAGGCTCAAAAGCTCGAGGTTTACAATCTTTAAGTAGTATAGAACAGATGTACAGAGAAAGGGCGTACCACAACCACGTAAAGCTACTATATGACTGAGGTAAAGAAACAAAACAGCCTAATGAATTAATGATAACCAAGAAGGCTTAAAGGGAATATGAAGTTTCACAAGGGAAAAGTCATTAAAAAGAGAGTGGGGGCCCTACTGAAGAGAAATGCCTGAAGTTTCAAAAACTGAAGAGATATTACTGGCTCCTTTAGTACAAGTGAAAGCTGTGGGTGGCTCCCCAAAAATGCAGGGAATTCAAAATATGTAACTTGTACCATTCATAAAATACTGGCACGATCATGGACAAAAAGCAAATGCCTTAAGTCTACTTTACTTACAGTACTTCTATTGCAGAGACTCATGAAACAATACTGTAAATAATTTTAGAGGTGGGGGGTGTACCAAGGAATACCAAAGGATGCAATGAAAAACTCTTAATATGTTGAATTCAAAAAACTAATAGGTCAAATCTCATTTGACAACTTAAATGAACGTAAGTAAGCAGTGCAATGATAAAATATAAAACTGATGAGAAAACAGTTGGCAATTGTATTGTTGTAAATTGGCAATACTTTCGTTATTACACTGGGGTTAATTTAATGAACCTCCACTTCAGTAACAGGAAGAAGTGATGCTTCTGTAATTTTGGATCCCTAGATAGCAAATTCTAACTCCCAAATTTAGCTCATATAGAAATATAGTCTGGATACCCCTAACACTCTATACTAAATGATGGAAACCTACACAGACATTTATACAGCAGAATCACAGTGCCATAAACCTTCCATGAAGGGGTTACTAATGCTTTAAAATGAAAAGGAAAAACTATGAAGCAAACACATTGTTTTCTTGGCAAACAAGCAGGAAGGTCAATTCCCTCCTTGGCGAGGTCAAAACAATCAGCCCTAGCTCATTTCCGTCAAGAAAGAGAAAAAACCAGAGGGATTCCCCTTTGGCAACATCAGGAGGAAACAACAGGTTTTCTCCTTCCTGACTGGAACATGAAGAGGTTCTCTTCTACCCCGCCTTTGTGAAAACGCTGACGGCTGTGCTGCCATGTTCCACAGTACTGCAGCTTCCAAGTGCCGCCCACCTCTGCAACTGCCCTCAAACGTGAACAAGTTTTTATCTTTGCTCCTAGAAAACCCTTACTCCCCAGGCTGCCTGGTCCCCAAAAACTGAGAAACTCTGCTAACTTGTAGTCAGCATCTCATTGTGTCTTTTTCTTCCAAGAAACTAGAAGCAAATCCTCTTTTTCCTTCAGAAAAATGCTTTAACAGCAACCCTACAGTTGAATTAAACCCCTTGATACATCTCACAACACTTATACTAGACTGGAACACAACGAATGGTTTGAACATTATTTCTGCTCTCTACAGCCCATTTCTACCAGCTCCTTCCCTCCAGCCAAGTGTTCTTCCAACTGCAATCTTTTCTTGGACTTTATGGCCTGTTGTTTTTGCCTTCAAGTCGGCCTTGTATGTGCATGCTATACAGCCACAAACTTCCATGAAGGCATTTTCCATACTATGCATGTGTTACATACATACAGGCAAGTTCCTCTGTGCTCCACAGGAGAGATGTGAGGCTGGAGCAAATTGCAAAATTTGTTCCTGAAGCAGCCTTTCCTATGTGCACCCCTCCTCAGAGAGAGGAGAAAAGATCTGCCTCTGCCTATGCTGGGTTTGCTGCTCCCATGCTTGAAGCCCAGTTACCATGCAGAAAAGAGGGTACTGTGTACAGTTTTATTAGTTTTATTCATGTTTTCGAACCTGGAGTCTGCCTACCTGCTTTGCAAGCATGTAGGGTCTTCAGGTCTGCCTGTGGTGCTTACAGAACATCACTAGATGATTAGACAGGACAAACCACTGTCTGAAGCCAATACTAACAGTTTTTTTTAATAACAGTTTTATTGTTATCCTATTTACTCACATTTTCTTCATTGCAAGCGTTCTGGATCCAACTTGCTGCAACACAGACTGCAGAATTCTGGAATGGAGGCTATAACTTCAAATAAATCTTTGTGCAATAGATATCTCAGTCAGCGACTCTCTAGCTGGGACACTCCAGAAATCCTAATGCAATACCATTAATTATAAAACAGTTCATCCAAAAGAATTCAGCATGGGTTACAAAACGCTGGATTGTTACTTTAAAACAGGCGCCTACTGGTTCATAAAGGAATCCCTTTCAAGAAAAAAATGAATGATTGCTCAAGATAGTAAGATGGACAAATTCTGTTTTCTTTGGAATCATCCCCAAAATCTTCTCAAAGGTCAAGTCATTGTAGTCAGACATCATAAACATTTAGCTACGCATGCTACAGATTCACATCATATGTACTTATACTTAGCAATGACTAGTTTTCTGCTTTTCATCTATGTTGTGTAATACAGGAATTCAATAAAAAATGTGAGCAGATAGAGAAGGAAAAGTGACTGGATTTTTACAGTAAAAGCTGCGTACCCTGGATCTGTTGCTCTGCATCACTTTTCTCAGCAGACAGACCGAAGTGAAGGAGCAAGTGAAAACTGACACTGAAATGGCTGCAGTAACAGAACTAGAAAGCCCGAAATTATCTACGTAGGAAACGTGGCGGAGCATTTGGTAAGAAAAGCTGAAGTTTTAAATCAAAAAACCCCACAAAACAAAACCCAACACTCTGGGAAAAAAAACCCCAGCAGCAAGGATACACAGGAGCGCAGTGTTTAAGAAAGAGACTGCAGACCAAATCCTGTTTCCCCTTGAACAGTACAAAGTCGCCAGAGCCTGACTACAGTGGTGCAGTGAAGAATGAGCATTGTAAGCTCGCTCTCTGCTTCTGTAAAGCTGGCAGAGCTGCTTTTGTGCCAGCTGCTGCGAGCTAGAGAGGAGTAATGAATTCTGCTGTCAATCTTCTGCTGGCATAGGCTAAAGCCAGCTTGGGGTCTGTTCCAACTCATGCCAGGGCCAGCAGTTCAGCCAGGGATTTGGATCCTTCATTCCCGTCTCATGTATACCACGTACTACACAAATGTGAAGAGAAATCGCTTCCTAAGTAAGGCTACAGAATCTTAAATGAACCACCCCACACTTTTCAACATTGGCAGAAAATGCAGAGGAGGAAATAATGCTCGAAACGTGCCAATTCCAGCATATTTGTTTTGCTAGATGAAGTAGTATTTTTGAAATGCAGTGGTAAAATGATGGTAAAAAGAACTGATCCATGCACCAGGCTAATAGCAGTATTTTTTTTAAAGCAACTAAATTATATTTGAAAAGCAGAATGTAAAGGCTATAAACTGTGTTGGTTTTACATGAAGTTATTCACAAACTATAGTGCAAAAGGAAGTGCCCTAGGAAGAAGGTATGAAAACTTTAAGGAAAGCACTAACACTATCAATATTTGAGGCTATCTTCAATCTATTTAAATACAACAGGTTTTAATAATCTTAACATCACTGACAAAACAGATATATAATAGACGTTTTTAACAACAGGAAAATAATCCAATATAAGTACTGCATTTATAAAGATTTAGTTAAATTTTATTGATATTACTCTTTGAATTCCAAGACAATTTTCTAAGAGTCTGTGGTATCTTTGCACACACTAACGCAAAAAAATTACTTCATCTTTCTAAATCTATTACTGTGACTACTGCGACCTACCAATGTGATCTAACCCTTAGTTATTTAAAAACAATAGACTACAAAAGAAAATTCTCTTTGAGCACAGAACTCAGTCATCCAAGGAAATAACTCTCATTTCTGCCAGCTGATCTTGAGACAGGGAAGCACTCCAAAATTACTAACATCATCCAGCCTTCTGGGAAGCAACTGCATTGGATCAGCTAAACTAAAATAAGCGTTCACCACCATAAAGCAAGAGCATTTAGTAGAGAAGAACCTCTAATACTTGTTTAGCAGATTTTTCTTCTCTGTGGTCCACAAGAATCAAGTGGCAAACATGCCAGTATTCTCATGTGCACCAGCCAATGTCACCACAGAGAGCAAGAAGCCCCTTGATGTCGGAACGGGTGCAAAAATGCCTTTGGTATTTTGGCTTCCTGAGTAACTGAAGCATGAGCTGCACCAGTACTAACAATACAAAAACCAACACTACAACTGATTCTATACACAACCCTGTATGGTGTGGCAGTTTCACAACAGGAAAGCTACAGGATACAGTCTAGTATTGCTTTGTATTCCAGTTCCTTGAAGGATATGGTCTATTGTAAGCAGTGGAGCAGTGGGCTTTGCAAAGCTCTGAAGGCCAACCAGACTAAATTTTGCATGCACCTAAATATTATGTCAATGCCTATGATATCTTCAAATACCAAAAATCTTCAACAACTTGCTCTGAAACAATGTTCAGATGCCATTCTGAATATATTAACAGGCAGAAAAGAAAATTACTATATAAAAGACCTAACACTGCTGTTGAAGAAAGCATTATATTTTAATTCCATTAAACTAAATGCATGGGATTGAAGACAGGCAACTATCTAAACCAGATTCATGGAAGATGTTACTGAACACAGTAAAGGGATTTTCCATTTGTGTGGTTTAAATCTCATCAAGATTTATTTAATTGTCTCTTAGATTAAAATACACACTGTAAACCAAGTCTGTTGCAGTTATTTCTCTTCCAGAAATAAGATGATCTTATATGATGAGGAAGAGTAAGTAACTTTTTTATTAAATATCTGTAGTTAGGAAAAAACCAACTCTGACCATTAACTTGTAACAGCTATCAAGGGTCTGCTGGATTTAGGAATTCTTTTGCTGGGAGGTTGGTTTGTTTGTTGGTTGAGGTTTTTTTGTTACACAAAGCCTAATAAGGCAATTTTCAGGAAAATAAGAAGGTGTATTTCCCAAACCAGATTGTATAATTTGGCAGTTGCATCTTTCCTTTCCTTAGTGGAAAAAGCAATGCTCTTACCATATGAAGTCACTTTGAAGGCATCCCAAATAAAGGACTGAAGACAGTCAGGGCACTAATTTATCCTGAAGAAAGAAAAGACTACTTTATAAAAGAATGTAGACTGTAAAAATCATCCAAGAGGCAGCAGTTAAACCTTTCTTGGAAAAGTTACAGCCGAGGAGAGAATGGCCACCAACCACCAACTAAATATTGCATAACAGGTGATAGAGGCAAGCACCACAAAACGGAAAACTATTATAACCCATTGAAATGCAGATTTTTTCCAAACTAGAATTTTAAAGAAAGAAGAAAGTTGCGTAACACTTGTTTTTTCAAACCTTCCTTCATTAACTGCCCTTTATAAGGCACCTTATGAGAAGACTACCAAGTGGTGTAACAGTTACTGTTACAGAGCGTTAGGTGACAGGTAGGGAGGAAAGGACATGAGGAGAGATTATGCTTTAGGTTGCTCCCAAGTAATTGTGGAGTGCTACCAGTTCATACTGAAAGCAGTTCTCACTGCCTGGTTTCAGAGAAGACAGAAATAAGAGCTTGTCACAAAGTTCTCTAAGAACTGCCACCACTGGTGATAAGAGACACCTAGGAGGAAGAAAGCAAGCACCATGTTGTTTGGCAGCTGTGATATCTGCACACCAGTGGATTTATCCAGTTGCTTCCTGAAGTTCTGCAGTACTCCTGTGAGGAAGCACAAATCTGTGCTACATGGCTAATTTATATTTCTGGAGGAAGAAAAAAAGAAAAACCAAAAAATTTGAAGCATTCGGCAAAAGACCTTCGAACTAAAAGGGCCATTTGCTGTGAAATACAGAAAACAGCCAAAACTAAACCACAAACTCCTGTTTCATAAACAATTGCAGGAAATACTAAAATCCTTCTGTAACATACTTATCTTAAAACTAGAAGACTAACATTTTATAACCCATAATAATCCTGCTTAGATGTTCTCTGAAACACCATTGCACTTCCTCAATAATACGTAATTGTAACTATGTGAAGTATTTTTTTCAAAAGGTTCTGCTAAGCCTAAAAACAACATCCGATTCAACAATGTATATCTACAGCCTTTCTATTATCTACTGCTTGTGGAGAAGGAATTTTCTTTGTGGGCAAAGGGGAAGTTTTGGGTAACACAACATTCATGTGGACTTGCATGTACCAGTAGACACCAATCCTACTTACTCCTCCAGTCTGCCCAGAGAGTGACGGAAAAAGATTCTGCCAAACAGGAACATACAGCCTAAAATCACGCAGAATGAGGTGGCACAGGATGGGAAATTACTCTGAGTTGACAGTGGCACTCAAGGCTACACAAAGCAGCAGTTAACAGCTCCCCGCTGTTGGAGAAACGTGGATAAAGAAACATGAGAGAGCTGTGTCTGTGCTCAGCTGCCGTTCCGCGCTCAACACCACTAAGCAGTAAGCCGGCCCCATTGCAATGGCAAGTGCTCCCACTGCTGTTCCAGGTACTGGGTTATAGAATAACAGCCATAAACCTCAAATCAATTTAACTGGATGGCAGCCAAAGGGAGAAGGACTCAAATTCACTCTTACTTAACTGTAACGTAACTACAGTAAAGATTTAAATTCCCCTGCAGAGTCTTTTGTCACAACTACGCTGGCATCGTGGTGCCGAGAAGTGCCTGCTGGCAGAGACACAGCTTATGTCGACAGAAGACGCTTTTCTGCTGACACAGCAGCCCCATCTTTTCAAACAAAGTTTGCTCTTTCCTTTCAGAAGTGGAATTTTCTTTCAATATGCTGCCTCCTTAACCTGTCTGCACTGCCACAGTGCAGGAGCTGGGTCTGCTCCATCAAATTATAGCAAAAGATTCACGTAATTTCCAAGTGAAGAGTTGCATTCCTCAAGTCAAAAAGCTTTTGCCATTTTAAATGTTCAGTTCTTTTTAAACTCCACATTCCCTAAGTGGGATAAATACTAATTACTGTGTCTGTAACATCAACCAACGTACCTAATTCTAGGAATACAGATGAGGCTCAAACTTTAAGGATATTTAAGTGTAGCACAAGTCCTGAGATTCTTCTAAAAAGCTTCATGAAAAAGAATTCTGTCTCAACAAATTTGTGAGCTCAGGATGCATTACACAGATTTCAGAAGAGGAAAATGGTTCAGTTAACAGAAGAAGTTGATGAGCACAGGATATGGACCACTTTGATATTAAATTGGTTTCTTTCCCAAGCCTTCTACGTAACTTAGGTACCCCACTTCAAAAAATTAAATGTTCAACTTTTTCTGCTATTAGAAAGGAAGAAAAAATTGCTTTTGTAAAAGCAGAAACGTCAAAATCCCAAGCACTAAAATACCAGGGACAAACATACCTGTGTATAATTGACTATATTTTTAGAATACAAATTCATACTCAATATCATTGCTGGAATGCTGCCTTTCCAATCACATAGATGATGTAGGGCAGTAACAAACTGCATTGTCAACTTTTGCTGCATTAACTTCAGTTAATTACTTGAGAAGGGGACAGAAGTTGTTCACACGCTGGGAACCTGTCCTGAGTACCACTATTAAGGGATGAGCAGTGAAGTCTGCTAAAAATATTTTAAAAAATGGGAAATTGTTTCTGATCTTATTTCCTGGAGCAGAGCTCTAGAGGAGTTTCCTTACATGGGTGCGACATTTGTTACTCAGCGTCGACGGCTAAAGTGGCTGTACTGAACAGCCCCTCGTGGAGCACTGGGAAATAAGAGGAGAGAGACAGAAAGGGAACTGAGAAAACTTCATCTGCCCAGGTGCTTCTGCAATGAACTTTCCAGGGCAGCTCACAATACCAGCATTTCTAAATCTTCCCCCCTAGCCACACAGAATTTGGCTATTCTTGAATTAAATGGAAATCAGCCCAGCCATTTCACTCCAAACCAACAGGTTTCCAGCTGACAACTCTGACAGCAAATGTTACAATCATATTTCAAATGATGATTGCAGAGAGAAGAAAAAAAAAAATAATCAAATCCATGAAGAGTTTGGGGCTTGAATTTCTACGTATATGACACATTTTTTAATAGTATTTGTTGGAAAAAAAATACAGCATAAACAGGAAGCTCAGTTACAACTAAAATTCTTTCAATATATACCTTCTTTTCCCCCTTAGAAATAATATACCATGCTCCAGGGAAAGCATATTATTTACGTTTGTTACATTTGAAGAAAAGAATGTACTTTAAAAACCCTAACTAGGAATCACTGGTCAACCACTATAGGCCATGACACTAGCTGGTACATATCCTTTCCAGCAACAATGGCAACAGGGTGGAGTGTTCAAAGTGGTGTTTATAGCAATAAAAATTATTTCTTTAAAGCTTAATTTTCAAGTTCAAGATTATTGCCTGTTCTGGAAACAAAGAAAACAATTCTGCACAAGTCTGAATTCTGGAGACTTAAAAGCCCACACCCAGAAATATGTAACATGAAGACTGATGAGCCAGTAATTTTGAGAAAAATGTGTTATTTCAAATGCAGTGACTGTATGCTGATAAGCAAATAATTTCTGATGCAATGATTTTAAAAAAACCAAAACAACAGCTTTCCTCAACTATCACTTCAAGTCTCTCAGAGAGGTTAACATATCCACAGAGGAATTTGCAACAGGGAATGGATGTCTATATTTCTGCTGGTCAATACAGTAATTTAGAGTTTCAACACAGACCTCTCTTTGCCGCAGACATCATAACATTTTCATGGACTGCTACTAAAGCAGCTCAGGTACAGGCACATTCACTCTTCCACCGATGCAGCTGTGAGTGCCCTGGCTCCTTCACTTGTCCAAGTTTGCTGAATTTACTGCTCAGTAATTGCACAGAAATTTCAGTGTTGACATATTAAAAGACACAGAAATAATATCTTTGCTGAATCATTTTTTGGATGGCTGGTAATCACCCACTGAAGTTTCATCCATGAGATTATATAATCTCCATCTGTAATATTGAAAACTAAGAAGTATATCTGTTTTTTCTTTTTTTTTTTTTAAATCAGTAAGCCCACAAACTGAAGGAACCACCTTACCTAACAGAATTTTGTCTCCTGTTTTCTATTTTCATTAGAATTCGTACATCTGACGGTGGAGATGCTGTATAGATTTTTAATCTGAAAAGGAACACACAACAGAGATGAAAAACAAATGATGTACAATGACTTTTCTTCCTATCATCTATACGAGATGGATATTTTTTGCTTGTCAACAACCAAAAGTATATGTATCTTCATAAAGACAGTAATTGCCACATACTATTTCCTATAAATTAGGGCTATAATTACTCTATAATTTTTTGCTTACTCCATGTAAAAGGTTCACTGTAACCCTCACTGAGGTTACTATTTTAGAATTACAGTTGCTTTAATTGATCTTTATGCCACGAGTCAATTTCTTAATCCTTATTGGGTAGCTATTTTTATTTTAATTTCCTGGCTATTCTCTAGGGTTAGTTGGTTGGTGAATGTTTGGATGGTTTTCTTCACAGGAATTAAAGATATACTGACTGGAAAGTCAGCTCTGCGTGCTGAAAGTGCAGCTAATTTAAGCCATTTATTTAGAACTATTCACCTACTTAATTAGTGCATTTGATGAACTAGGCACAAAAGTTGTTCAATACCCACCTTTGACAAACTACAGGATCTGACTCCACTGGATCAATGTATGGCTTAAGGATATCAGCCAGTGTTTTATCGTCAGGCACCCTTTCACCAAAGATAAAAATCAAATACATAAGACATGGTTCATCTTGTACACAAAAAATCTATTATCTGAGTCATTTGGAGGAAGCTGTGTATTTGCACGCTACGCGGTGGCACAACTGAGTAGTTTATGGGAGAACCATAAATGTGTATCAATAGAGATAGACAATTGACAGCTTTATCTCAATTTCAACACTGGGATTCCACTGGCATCTACTGGGAGTAAACAGATGTCTATCTCTAGTTTCTAATTGCAGCAGAAACATGCTGTTCCTACAGCCCTTGTCTACTAGACAAGAGCATACTTCTCATGCCCCTTCAGGCTAGGAAAGAAGGATAAAGATTTGTCAACAAAAGCTTATTTCTTGGCCTTTGCAAAACGTGCTTGTGGGTCTTCCTACAAAGCAAACAATGCAACCATTTCATCCTATATGAAGGTCAGCTCCGCTGTGCAGGCAAGGAGGGATGGCAAATCTTGCTGAACATCTGCTCCATAAGAGCAGGTTTACAGGATATCGCTATCAAGAATATCCAAGCTGTTCTGTTTACAAAGAGAAAAGGACTATCAATCAAACATTTTGCCCAATCTGAACAGCCTGCTAGCTTTCAAAGAGGGAAGCACTACACAAATTATTCTTTTGAATTTTAAATGCTCTTCTAATTAAGACTAAAAATAATATTTGAGTTTACCTTGTATAATAGAAAAAGATAAGAACTGATCAAAGGATTTTGCAGTTCAATTTCAGCAGACTAATTTAAACTTTATAAAAATCTGTTTTTCAAGCTCTGTACCGTTTTAAAGTGTATTCAGCATGACAATGAGGAAATACAAGCTTCAAATGCCAGAAGAACTTATTCTCCCTGGAAAGAAAAAGAAATGAATATTCTTAATGTTAACTGGTAACTACTAGCTTTTTTTTTTTCTATGACAAAGCCCAGTAGCCTACGACCCAGGTGCATAAGAAAATTTACAGTCAAGATTTTGAATGGCATTTTCAAAGAGTAAAAGGCATGCAGAAAAACTGAGGGGCACTGAATTTCAAGTCCTCATGGGATGAAAATCTGTTCCTTCTAAATACAGGTAAGATGTCACCAATTAACTGATCAACAGCACCTCGCATTTTAAAAGGGAACATCTTCCAGTTGAATTTCTGTATGTATGGTTGCCCTTTAATTTCAGAAAAGGAAAATGCTTTTTGGCATATCACCCAGGACAGATTGCCAAACCTGTGCAACAGTAATAGCCTGACATCCCAGCTGAGGCCAGGTTCTACACAAAATAGGGGACTCAAATCACAGCAGCAATGACCTCAATAGAAACCGTGTTAGTGGTATGGAGGGAAGCTGCATTTTATTATCACACGGATAACAGAAATTAGAAATTACAAATGTATTACTGAAAGATCAGAAAGCTTTTGGTAGAGAACAAAATTGATGCCATGCTCCTTTCCCCAGTGTAAGAACTATCTTCCATTTCCAGCTAGAATTATTAATACCTGAGATTAAAAGCTACTAAAGCATTGGCTCCAGTGCAACATCATCTTAGGAAAGGCAGTGTTACCTAGAGGATACTTCACTAGATTAGGAGATCTCTTTTTGCCTTTTTACTCATTGCAGAAACACTGCTGAAGTTGATAATGACTTAAGACAAAACATTTTTCCTCATTGCTCCAAATTCTCCCATTCAACGTGGTGACTGTAACAATAGTTTTCTAAAAGAATCTCCTGAGAAAAGAACAGTCTAAAAAGTAGGAGCACAGCCCTTTGCTTTGGTGCAGAATTTTATACTCATGACAAACAGCAAAGACTTGGAAGAGGAAGGAGGGAACTACTACCATTTAGAAATCAGAAGCCAAACATCTATATGAAGTGAGAAGTATAGGAATGTCTAATGGTACTTCCCCTCCCCCTTTTTTCTTAACACTACTTAAGACTCATGAATCATTATATCCAGGATAACTACCATCAGTTATGCAAAGATTCTGGTACTACAATTAAAAATAAGCACTGTTGTTCCAACATGTTTAATTTGTTTATCAGGTGGATGAAACATCCAGCAGGTTCTATCCGGCTGCACAGACAACCGTGCGTGCATCCAGCAGCAAAACAGTAAACTCAGCTGTTAAGTTTAATTAGCCATTATACCAACTTCTAAATGCAAGCACTTCATAAGAAGTGTTATCAAATAAATAATCATTCCCTTACCTAGTTATTTCTAGGTGAAAACTGAGCTTTACAGCTGAACTATACTTCCTGTAGTGTAAGTAAAATCAGAAGCATTACTGTTCACCACAAAAAGAGAAAGCAAGAAGCCTAGTTCCACAGAGCTAATTACAATAAAAAGAACTAATGAAGGCCAAGATCACCAAAGCAACACACGACTCAGCAGAGTTGTGAAGTGTGCATTTTGATTATTCCCCTCTATCTGCTCATATTTGTTAAAGCTGAGAATGGGAGAGCGTTCCTAAAATAAGGTGGTCAAGTTAGAGCAAATCTGGTCTGAGAGAGGTGAGAAAATTGTATTACTAGAGGTTACACAAATGTATATGTGGCCTAGGCAGCGGTCTTTAACACAGGCACTTGAAAAAGAAATGTTTCAGAAGTAGTTCTAGCTAGCTGTTACTTGGTGTTAGGGACACTCTTTATGTGTCTGCAGAAACGGTGGTCACACAGCACATTCTGATTTCACATGCAAGACCAGTTCCCTGTGGACTCACTGAGGCAGACTCAGCTCATCACTGCAGCTGTATAATCAGCTTAAGAGGGATCTTTTCAGACTTTTGCCTTCCCTCCCCCTCCCAGGCACAATCTAATCTATGGAATAGTGCACAGAAAGAGCTATGAGCTTCAGCTATTTAACTGAAGTTAAAAAGACCATTCCTTGTCAAAAGGTTTCACTTTGGAAAAACATTTTTTTTTCTTCAGCATGCTCATCCTGAAACTGCAGTTAATTACTTCACTGCTATTCAAAGCACTCTTGCCTGAAAGTAAATGGCAAGCAGAAAGAGGTAAGATAGATTAAGAACTGGATAGAAGGAGTAAGGAAAAAGAAGCTTAGAACTGGAACAGTCTCCTCTTCACTGTGCAATGAAGTCTTGAAAAACAACTTGCTGGATGCCTGTTATTAAAGCAAAGCATCCCTCACCATCACTGATCCCTGCCCAGTTAGAGAACTTGATGTCAACTGTAGATGCTATCAAAGTTGCTTCACAAAAAGTTCTGATTAAAATTAAGATATCCTGGCTCCAGATCTCACTGACTTAATTTTCCATTATAGCTCACAGGGTTAGTATTTCCTTCAGCTACGACTGACATGTACTATGCTCATTTTCTAAATGAAAACGCTTAATTAGGTAAGTCATCTACAGCTGAGTAACAGCTTGCTGCATGAAGTGTTCCATGCTGCTCGGCTGCCACAGAACACCACTTCACCATTTTCTTGAATACCAAGGTGCTGACTATAAAACTACCAAAAGGCAGAGATCTGGATGAGGCACAAGCACATCCTTGATGTCAGTAAAAGCAGCATCATAGCCCATCCCTGCATTGCTTGGTTTCGCATCCTATTCTGGCTACTTCAGAAGCATGGAAACTGATCAGGGGGGAAAAGAAGAGCCAAGCAAGAGCTGTTCCTCTAAACCAAAGTAACTGCCTCTCTTTCATCTCTCCTAAAACCTAAAAAAAAAAAATAAAATAAAAAAAAATAATTATTTTCTATAATAAACTGTAGTTTTCACAGAATTTCATGTGAGTGGTTTTTAAATTTTTCACTGCAACAACCGATTGATTTTTATTTCTGATGTTACAAAGACAACAGTAGTATATACAAAGTGGCTGCTACCTTCACCTAGCTCTCAGGATAAATGCAAAAATTCTCATCACCTTTTACAGATGCTCCAAGTACTGCAGGTGTAAGCACTAGGGCTGCTGGGAATTAAAGGACAGGTCTACAAAGGATTCTGGAACTCGGACATGCCAGTTAAGTGCCTTGGCAGAATTTTAGAAGAGTCCAATTTACGTATTTCTTAAAACATTTACGAAGTATCTCATAAAGCTTAACTTTCTTGCCAGTTTTGCCTAGAATGCGGTAGGTTTTATGCACGTAAAAATAGTAAATAGGATATCTTATATCAAAGTGCAAATACTATAGTATTTCCTATATTATTTTGAGTCGATAATAGAGGTGAAAAGGGCATAAAGAAGTTAAATAAAGGCCTAGTTATCCTTTAGATTGACAATACCCAGTACTCTCACCTAATACACTGAAGTTTAATACAAATACTAGGCATTCAGTATCTACACCTTTGGATAATAATGTCTTTCTCAACTTCCTTAAACAGTGAAGATCCAGCCAAAGTAAGTGACTAGATTCTCTTGCGGATCAAAATAAAAATAATTTAAAATAAGAGAACATGAAGAAGCGTGATGATTTCATCCCCTCCACCCCCACCAAACTCTGTGTTCCTAGTGCCAAATTGACATTGTTGCACTTTAAAAATGGCACACAAAAGAGGATGTTTCTGTTTTCCTGAAACTTCACCACGCTAATTCCTGTATTTGATGTATAAACAGTAAAACTGAAATATTTCTACTCAAAGTTCATATGTTTCCTAGTTACAGTAAACAGCACGATGATCAATGAAGAAGCTGAAATGCACTTCCTTTGTAACACATATGGTCGTCTATCAGGGAGCCTCCCAACAGCAGGAGCTGTTACTAACCATGTGTGTTGCAATAATCAAACAGGCCAGGCTCGAACTGAGCGTCCTGTGTAAAGCAAAGGGACGTGGCTGAGGACAAGTAACCCGAACTGTAATAATCTTTAAAGAATAAAACCACTGTCCCCTTTAACACCTGCAAATAAACAAAATCACTATCAGATTCACTATGAGAGGAAAACATTTCAGCTGCGAGACAGGGAAGGGAGACAGGGAAGGGAGACAGGGAAGGGAGACAGGGAAGGGAGACAGGGAAGGGAGACAGGGAAGGGAGACAGGGAAGGGAGACAGGGAAGGGAGACAGAAAATCTCAGGTAGAGAACTCAGTCAGTACTCATCTTTACGTGTTGTTGTGAAAAGCTACTGGTTTGCTGAAATGCATCAACATTGTGCTTTCAGTCATTCCACAGCAGCAATCCTTTGCCTGGGAATTTAATTGGATGGGTACTAGAAAGCAAGTAAAACTACCAAGTAACACCTAAATTCAAATTTAACAGCTCCAACAGCATGGTATCAGTCCAATACTCAGCTCAGATAACTCCTTGGTAAATTCTGAAGACCAGCAACACTTGAAATAATTAATTTTAGTTACCTCTACCTAGCTAAGGATTAGAGCTGACAGTTTAGGTTTTTCTGGTATACCTCAAAGTACCTTCTGTAACACTGATGACCTCTTAATTGATGCTAATCCCGAATCTCCCTACTACGTTTTGTTCTCAGAATTAAATCAAAGAAGAGAGATAATGAAAGAGATTCCTTCTCCTCCCACCTATAGACTCCCTCTGGTCAAATGCTCCCAGGCTGCAGGCATGCCTTCCACCGCTGAGGAGACTTGCAGCCCTCTGGCCCCTCTTGGCGGGGAGGTGAGGAAAGAAGGGTTTTGTCTGGGAGGTTCTGTGAGCAGCACGGGGAGGAAGAAGGGCTGAGGTGCCCGTGACAGGGTAAGCAGCAGGGAGGGTGGGAGCAGGGCAGCATAGACTACAGCGCTGAGGGACCTGCACTCCACCTTGTCAGCGTCTCACAGTCGTCATCTTCGCACTCCAGGGTACCAGGAGCCACGGAGCTGCAAGCTCTCTCCCCTCTTCCCGTTTGACCTGCTGGCTGGAGTTTCCCAGTTCCTGCCCTTGTTCCAACCTGGTCACGTTCTCCACCCCTTTCCCAAAGGATCCTTATTCCAGCAGGCCACCCCAGTTCCATGACATGTGTCCAGAATGGGAACTACCCACTTCTATTAGAAAGTAAGGGCACACAGGAAAGGTACGGTGAGGCAATATTAAAAATAATTTGCAAATAAGGTGTCCTTAACCATCTGTAAATCAGATGTCCCTTGAGTTTACAAACCGGACTCAGACTCTACTTCCTAATGACCCTCTATTATCTAGATATTCAACATTACAAATTAATTTAATCCATGTGATGCCCAGCATTGGCATGTATGCTTTCACAACAACGAATTTAGCAAATAAACTAATGGAAACCAGGAAATGAAGAATCTGGTTAACACATCCAAACAACCACTGATCTGTCCTCCAGAGCTGGCAAGGACAGGAGATGACACAATAATACATCTTGTACTTCCTAATTTTGGATAACTCTCATTCCTGCTTTGTACAGACTAACAGCCTGGCTCACATGGAGAGCATGAAGTGGACATCAGAGAAGACTGTTTTCAGCTTTCCACACACATAAGCAGAGCAGCTTCTAACCTTCACCCTCTGGAGCAAACCCTATAGAAATCTCAACTGACAAACAGCATGAGAAGGGGTTCAGGTCTATAGAAGAGAAGACACACCAAACCTTGATCACTGTCAGGTGTTAAACTCATACAAAGCAGCTATTTGTACAGCTTTAACCCATTTGAATGCAATATTCAACAAAAGCCATGAAGTCACATGAGATAGGTGCTATATGGCTGAAACTCACTAGTTCAATCGAACCTGGAGTTTGATTCTTCAGGAACTCATGTAAGGAGAGTAAGCACAACATGCCAATTAATAAAAAAAACCCACCCAAACAAACCAAACCCAAAGGTTAGTTCTTAATCACTATCACTGAATTCAAACAGTGAATTGCCACATAAAAACCAGTACCAGCAAAAGAGAGGAACCACGTTCTTTGTGTAGTGCTCACTGAGCTTATTCCATACCTTGGAGAGCACTTACTGGAAACAGAGAGTTACTTCCTACTCTTTAAGAACAGAGACTTCCTACTCTTTAAGAACAGAGAACGTTATCGTGTTCGTTCTGATGGGATGTGAAAGTCCCAGAATGGCTAGAAATACCAACAACAAAGAAATACTCCAGAACTTTACAAGTGACAAAATACAATAAGGCATTATCCCAGGCAGCCTGTGGAATACTTCCATGCCTGTCTCCCAGTAAGTCACCCATCCTCTTACTTTTTAAATCTGCTTCTGCCCAACAACTTAAAGCACATGATGTGTGAAAGCGTAATCTGCTAAAAGCTAACATTTTCCCAACAAAAGCTACACTTCAGATGAGGAACTGGCTGGATAATCGTGTCCAGAGGCTAGTGGATCATGGCCAAATGTCCAGTGACAAGTGGTGTCCCTCAGGTCCATTTCTGGACTAGTACTGTTCAGTATCTTCATCAACGACAGGGACAGTGGGATTGAGTGCACCCTTAGCAAGGTGGCTGATGATACCAAGCTGTGTGGTGTGGTTGACACACCTGAGGGACAGGATGCCATTCAGAGGGATCTGGACAAGCTTGAGAAGCAGGCCCACGTGAACCTCATCAGGTTCAACGAGGCCAAGTGTAAGGTCCTGCACATGGGTCAGGCCAATCCCAAGCACAAATACAGTTTGGGCAGGGAATGGATTGAAAGCAGCCCTGCTGAGGACTTGGGGGTGCTGGTGGATAAAAAGCTGGACATGAGCTGCCAATGTGTGCTCCCCAGCACAGAAGACCAACTGCATCCTGGGATGTATCAAAAGCAGTGTGACCAGCAGGTTGAGGGAGGTGATTCTGGCCCTCTACTCCACTATGATGAGACCCCACCTGGAGTACTGTGTCCAGCTCTGGAACCCTCAGCACACAAAAGACATGGACGTGTTTGAGCAGGTCCAGAGAAGGGTCACAAGAATGATGAGAGGGATGGAGCACCTCTCCTATGAAGACAGGCTTGAGAGAGTTTGGGTTGTTCAGCCTGGAGAAAAGAAGGCTCTGGGGAGACCTTACTGTGGTCTTTCAATACTTAAAGGGGGCTTAGAAGAAAGACGAGGACAAAGTTTTAGCAGAGGCTGTTGCAATAGGACAAGGACTAATGGTTTTCAACTAGAAGAAGGTAGGTTTAGACTAGATAACGGGAAGACATTCTTTATAATGGGTGTGGTGAAGTACTGGAACAGGATGCCCAGAGAAGCTGTTGATGCCCCATCACTGGAAGTGTTCAAGGTCAGGTTGGATGGGGCTCTGCACAACCTGATCTAGTTGAAGATGTCCCTGCTCACTGCAGGGGCGTTGGACTGGATGACTTTTAGAAGTCCCTTTCAACCCAAACTATTCTATGATTCTATACATCTGCAGTACGTACCCAAAAAGGCTTTCTAGAGAAAAAGATCTGAAAAACTTGTTACATGAAGGCAAATTTTTGTCAGCACGGCATTGTACCATGCCCAGGATCTTCCCAATAGTGTCAAAACTCCCTGTATCCGTGCCTTTTCTGTTTTTCTGTCCTTCTCATAGTATCACTGGGCTTTCTGCACTTGCTCTGGCTGTTTAAGACTAGTCCTTACCCTGTACTCCTAAGGATGTTTACGTTGTTTTATCTGCAACATTAAGGAAATTCTCCAGTAAAGTTAAACTCAGGTCTAAGCTTCAGATACTTCAACAGCATGAAACTAGCACAAGATACCTAAATAAGGTAAGGAAAAGCAAGCTGGTGCAGAGGCAGACAGCCTCTGCTCACGTGACTAACACCTGCAAAGGTTGGGGCTATCCCCTGGCCTGTTCTGTGTTGTATAAATTTGGGGTAGAGGCAGGAGAAAACATCCCAGATTGCCTTTCTTTCCATTGACCTGCCCTGGGTTTTCTCTAGCAGAACCACTAAAATAACTTTAAAAGGTTACACTTCTACATCTATTTTATGTCTTATGTTCTGCTAAAAATTAATATATCTGCAAAACCAAAAAACTATTCTTTTGCAGCCGAAGAAATGATACAGACAAGTCTGTTGAGGCTGGTTTTTCAGGTTGGTTACTACTTTGTCAGAGAGGGACATCTGGTGGCTAGTCAGCACCCAGCCACCGCCACCTCCAATGCCAGACAGTGTGCTTGACAGCATGGCTTGTACATCTCAGAGAAGAGCTGAAAGCAGAACTTGACACCAAAACAGACCACGAAGACAACAAGAGGAGGAGCCATCAGGGGCAGCTGGCACAGCTCATTACTGTGAAAAGCTCAGAAGGCATTAATATATGCTCCGGGGAGGTCAGTGAGCTGAACTCTAGATCTGTTTCCTGCTGTAACAAAATACTTTGGAATATTTGTTTTACTTTTTATTTTTATAGTGAAAATACTTTAAAATACAAACTCTGGATATCAGAGAAAAACCACAGAGTGGATAAAGTCTTCTTAGCCTTTTTCCTTGACTAATCTGTCTGCACCCGTCTCTCTCAGCTGTGCCATACCAAGCGTCCACATCCTCCAGCACAGCAACCCCTAACACATCCTGCAAGAGAGATAACTGTACTGGAAGTGTCTCTTCAGACTTAAAGCCAGCCTTTTCAGAGAGAGGGTTTTTTTTTGCAATCATTCTCATCAATCCTTTATCATAAACCTCTAAAGAAGCTTTTTCTTTTTCCAGGAACAAAACTCAATATTAATAAAAACATGGAAAAACACAACAGCACTGATTCTTCCTCCTGTTATTCCATGTTTCGATTGAAAAAACCATTGTGGCAGGAAAAAAAGGGATTTATCTAAATCAAACATGAATTGTGTAAGCTGTTAAACTGAGCTCAAAAAGCCTAAAAAATTAAAACTTACAGCACAAACTATTAAATCTAAGTAGCTTTTGTAAAAAAAAAATGTGGATCTAAGCTTTTAAAAGCAAGCATATCAGTATGAATTCAGATTCTCATAATTGTGTGTTCAGTGAAAACAAAATATTGCTAATTATAACCAACTGAAGACTCACGCGGAATTGAAGGTGGTTGAATTTTCTCTTCTTTTTGTAAATCCAACAGGCAGCGTTCTCAGGTCAATATTACACTTTTGAGCTTTGTTTCTCAAGGAAGATAGCTAGCAAAATATAATTATTTTTTTTTTAAAAATCAGAATAATATATGCAAAACCTGAAAGTTAAACATGAAGAGTCATGCTGACAGCAATTATGGGGAAATTGTAGAAAAGGCCATGTTTGATGAAGTAACTTTGACTTTTTAAAAAAAACTTTAAGAATGAAAAAGTTTATAAAATAAGCCTAAAAACTATCTGAAACATTTTCAGTTTAAGTTTTCCCATCGTTAAAAAACAACATGCCAATAACCTTTTTATAGTAAGAGTTCTTTAACATACCATGAAAGCCCCAATCAGCCTCTGTAGGTGCAGTACTACCCACAGAGCTGTTTTTTGGGGCTACAACCCCACGAGCAGAAGGGATGCACAAGCACCATCTCAGCCACTCTGACAAGTTCATATTAGACATTAACACTAAGAATATCAGCCTGTAAATATGTCTAGTACCACATCCTAAAAAGTGCTGCCTACGTAGCATCTCACCATTTTCAGCATGTTTTCAAGATATTATGGTGGTAAGTACACACACACAGAGTATGAGTTTAGCCTGACAGAAAGCTAGTCTTCTGATTTACTTTGTCATTAACATGAGTTCTCTCCATGGAAAATAACATGGCCCTGGATGCCCTTCCGTGATTTATCAATGAGTCAAAGTATGTTGGACCTGATTTTGCTTTTCTAAGTTTGTTTTTCCCTTCTTAATCTTGGTATATAATCATAGGACTTTCAGGAAATGCCACACATGTCTGTGATCTCATTTATGCTTCACTGGAACCGGAAGACTTTCAACATAAAATCCCTCTCACCCTTAGAAAGCTGGCTTTTACTTCATCGTTACATAAATTTATTATTTGCAGAACTCTAGTTGCCTTCATTTGGTATATAGGGAAGCATGTAATATGCTTGAGGAAATTAATAAATCCATTGCTTACCTGGTACTTAAAAACTCAAAAAAATTGTGGAAAGAAAACACGCAGGCTTTCTTAACACATGTCTACCATCAAGCAGCAAGTGTAGTCAGGCATAGATTTTAAGATTGCACACTGTTAGCAATCTATTCTTCTATGCAAGTGGACATAGCCATCAATACTATTATTACATAAACCTAGAAATTTCTTTTGATTTCTGGCTCCAAAATTGGGGTCATAAGCACCAGCTCTGAAATCTGGACGGGGACTGCCTCAATGGGAATTCAAAGGTAATCAATCCTATCCCAATGGACCAAACTGCTTATTGAAAACTTACAAGCCTTTTTGCTGTCGGACGATGCTTAGCAAGATGTCGAGCAGCAGCGTCAGCTGTTCTTCCTACATCTTCCAGGAAACGATAATCTGTAAGTAAAAAAAAAGAACAAGGAAAAACTGTAGTACTAACTTAGTAAAAACAATGAATTGTACGAAGTACAAGGAATATTCTTACCACTCAAAAGGTTCAAGTCAGTAAACTCATTTACAGCGACAAATGCTGTTTTATCCCTGACTCCATTACAGCTCAATGCAAGCTTATGCTTCTTTACACACAACAGACTGAAATGACAAAAAGAAAAATATTAACGTGCCACGTTCAGCCCAAGTGGGGGAAAAAGACAGAACAGTTTAATTCAGATAATAAATACCTGCACGAATATTTCATGCATCGTGGACATCTGTATTTAGCTTCCTCTTTACTACACGTTTCGCACCTGAAAGAAGTAAAATGTACCTCTTAATAAAGCAGCACCTTTGTACCTGACTGGCCTGGGCAGGTGCCTGCTCAACAACCAGGCACCACGCCATCAGTTTGCGTTTTCAGGAAACGTTATCTGAACTTTGAAGGCTGTACAAGTTTATGCTTCACAGTCTGATTGCACCCATGCTTTTCTCCATTTACGCCACCTGTAATGTGTTGGCTTATAATGTTCCAATTTTAAGCTGATGGAAAATAAATGTTAAGGAGTCACACCAAAACCTGAATACTGACTGCATCCCTTTTTTTTTTTCCCTGACACAGGAAAAAACAGGACAATATCATCAGCAAAACTTCTTCTGGCTGTTAGCAGTGCAATCCCCAGTCATGGAACCTCTCAGGCACAACGTGCAAGCTTTATGAATACTTTGCCACATACCACCTGCCCGCCGACCCCAATCAACAGGCAGAAGCAGACACTGCTACCGAGGACAAAACCACCCACATTCCCAGCAGTCCCCTCGCTCCTGTCACCACGAAGTAGCCTCGTCCTTGAGCCCCAATACCCATCCTAGAGGGAGCTGCTCGTCTCCAAACGTACAGAGGGCAAAGAAGGCGCAGGGCTGCAGGTTAACAGCCGGCCACGCCGCGTCCCTCGGGGTGCCCCGGGGGCATGGCTCCCTCGCCTTCCCCGGGGTGGCCCGGCCCGCAGTAGGCCCGGCGGCACACCCTGGGCAGGCCCTCGGTGGCGGCGTCCCACGAGGAGAGCCCGGCGTAGCCCTTCTCTCGGGCGGCCCGGCGTTTTCGCGGAGCCCGAGGGAGGCGCTCCCGGGGACCGGCCAGCCGGCGGGCTCAGCGGCTGCAGACGCCGGAGACCAGGGGCTCTCCGCGGGACACCTGAGGGGCGCTCCCGGACCCTGCCCTCGCCCCTACCTCTGCAGGGACATTTTCCGCCCGCCTGACGACCGCCGAGGACTCCCAGCGCCTTCCAGCTCCGCCATGGCTGCGCAGCACCGCCTCCCCACGCGGTGCCCGACGGGACCTGGCTGGGGCGGGCCTGGCCGCGGCCTTTCCTGGACGGCGGCGCCGCCTGGCGGCCTTCGGGCGGCAGCGCCCTCACCCTGCCGAGCCTCGGACAAGCGCCCCCCGGGCAGGGGGGGAAGGGACCCGCTTTAGGATGGAACCAAGATGAGATCTGCCTCTTCCCGCGGGGCTGACAGTATCCTGTCACCTCTAGGCTTTTATGCCTCCTGCTTTAGGCTGTTTCAAAGCCCCAGTTCTTAATGGATTTTTAACCATGAAAAATAAGGAAGAAGGATAAAAGGACTGTGACAAAGACTCCTGTAATCTAGATCAGGGCTTCCTTTAAAATTAAGGGTAACAGAGTAAGCAACCACCTCAGGAACCATAAAAAATTAATTGCAGAGTACAGGTAGTTGTTAACATGGTGGGACAATATTGTACAAGATCTCCTGCGAACACCTTCAGAAGCTCCTGCATGTTTGCTAGAGTATGTTCAGTATACATGTATACTCTGTCTATTCAGACAGAGATGGCTGAATACAAGAGGTTTTCCAAAACACACACTGCACCGTGTACAAGTGTACTGTCAAACAGGGAGCTTTCAGCCAAACGCTCCTGGCAACCTGCAGCTCAATCCACACGGCGCGGTGTTACCCGTCAGCGTCCCGTGGCACAAGTTGCGTGTGCTGCCTGCATGGGACGGGCATTTCTGCCTCAATTGCAGAAACTTACATCTGAGCAGCCTTATAATACTTTAAGCTATTTGTTTTTGGAATAGGTAATTTCTGAGGCATGTCTGTATTTATAGTTTATATTAGCATGTCTCAGAAATTCTTTGGAATTTGCAAAAATAGGGCAATGAGACTAATATACATGAAGCAGAACATTTTCTAAAAGATTACATTCTCACAAAAAATAAATAATCCACTTGCCACAACATCAGCTGCACAGCCAAACCAAGAGCAAATGTCAAGTGATGCTGTAAATGCAAAAAGTGAGGCATTTTCTCTAACCTTTATTATCACTCTGCAATCTTGCTTTGTCTTAGGTTTTATCAGATTTTCTCAAAGGGAACAAAACCCATGCTTTGATATGAAATGTAAGATGGGATGAACATGAACGTTACCTTGTAAAAGTAAACACTGCCATTCTTGCAGCATCCCATGGCAGGAAGCGTGTGCTTTTCCCCTTGGATAAAGTTGGTGGTCCCTGGTCACCTACTAAGTACCCTTTCTAGAGGATTTTCACCGTAGCTAAGAATGATATATACAATACAAAACAGAATAGTAAAAGACAAATAGATAGCTTGGAAGCTTATTTTATTATACTTTGGTAAGTATGGTTTCCTGTGGATCAAAACAGTTAAACAAGTTGTTTGAACGCTCCCCTGCTCCCCAGTGAAGTTTGGTATCACACTGCCATGTGCTACTGAGCACACTTTGGACTCATAATAGGTAGAGGCATATCATTATAAAGAGTGCTTTTCCTAGCAATAAAATGGTTCTTTTTCTAATAAAGGTGGTTGAACATTTTAGGTTTAATTTAAAAAACTCCAAATTATCTAATAGTATTACAAAAAAAAGGTATTTCTAGGTTGATGAAATGCTGATTATAATTTAACAGCAGCCATTCAGAAGACATGCTGTAGTAGATTTTTTCCACAAGTTAAAAAATATATACAAAATATATCATCTTAAGATGCCTTTGGCATTAGAAATGTTAACTGAAATACAGGATCAAACACTCAAAACTACTGTAGGTAGCTCGTCTACAATAGTTTTTACAATGGCTGTAAAGCTAACTGGTCTGACTATATGCATCATACACAATGTGCTGTTTCATATACCATTTTCACAACAGTACACAAAAATAGATTAAACAAGAAATCCACATAAATAATGCTTTAATTGTAGTGAAGTATATGACCAACGATTTAAAATAAGTACCTTTACAACAGAAACATATCCTGATGTAACCAGCACATACAGTCTGAAAGATAAAAAGGGACTCAAATAATCTCTGATAAGGCCACAAGCACCTTGTGTTATGAAGAGCACCAAGGCAACATGGACAGGAAACACAAAAGAGGTAGTGTGCCATCTGTTAAGATGTATGTGTCCACAACGGACTATGATAAAACAATGTTTAAGAGAAGAAGACATATTGTACTGTGGCATAATTCACTTTTCATATATAAGCTATTGCACATTTAGGAGCATTAGCCAGTATTGCTCCTTAGTATTGTATGTCTCTAGCTTTTCTCAAGATGTTTTGTTTGGGTATTTTTTTTTATTATTTTGCAGTGCTGTTAAAGAGATTACTAAAAACACTAGAGGTCCTGAAAAATTCCATGTTCCAGGAAATTATGCAAGAAAGCACCAACCATTTTTTAAAAATACTTTATCAAAATTGTTGTAGGCCTTTCTTTCTTTCTTTCTTTTTCTCTCTTTCATTTTTCAATGCCATTTCTCCTTAGGAGGAAGTCTTTTTCTTCCTGAGGTTCTTTAACCAAAACTGTTCGAAATGATTCTTCAGTTTCCTACGAATTTTGCCAGTAATGGATTGTTCCTTTTCAATCTATGCAGCAATTTCATGCTGATGCAAAAACAAAACAAAACAAAACAAAACAAAACAAAACAAAACCAAAAAAACCAAACCACCAAACCCAGGACAGAAACCTTAAAGGAAGCACACTGAACCACTTTCTATGAAGTGCTGCTGCCCTGGTTTGAGATGAGGAAGTGCATGAACTTGAACAACTGGAAGCTGATTAGTGTCCTGAGTGTGAAAAAAGAACTGTGTCTTGTGCCAGCTGCCGTCTTCAATCTGCAACACACAGAAGCAGAATATTAGGATTCACAGCAAAGAGGAGCTTCAAAACACAAATGGAAATTGTGCTTAAACAGTGAGAGGAGGAGGAATTGTGCACAGAAACATTCCTTCTCCCAGCAGTTCCTAAAGGAACTGTGTAATTTAACAAATAGGTGCTGGCAATACCAATACCAGGCACACTCCTAGCAGAACTGTAACAGTAAAAGAGCCCAGCGTGGAATCCAGCTGAAGTGGATGCAGACACAGTGCAACATGGCTCAGAGCTGAGTGCCTGCCACTTTGCAAGCAGTCCTGGGCTCAGACAGACTCCTAGAGCTCTTGCTAAACTCACCTCTGAAGCTGAACAGTAAATCTCAGGTTAAGTACTCTACAGGCACTTGAATCACTTCCTAGGCCCTTGAAGAATAATCATGGCAAGCGAGAGCAGCTGTTTGGCCATGAACTTTGCATTGTTTATTCTAATCCTTTAAAAACAGTGTTCTACCAAGACATTTACGAAACAGCTCCCGATCTAGTAAGTGAAGCAATCTAATAGGCATTAGAAAATTAATAAGCTCTTCCAATTTTTTCTAAATACGTCTTAATATTTTAGTTAGCAATGGAGTCTATTTCCAGTCATCACTATTTTATTAAATAACCAATGGACTCACAGTCAATGAATTTAAAGATATTTAGTTGTCCAAAATATATAATTTCCAGTTTGTTTGAACCTGAGCTTTGGGGTTAGATAACCTCAGCAGAACTCTTACTGAAGCCTGAATTTTCATTTTGAGAGTAACTGTTCCTGAAGTTTCCTCAAGGACCCTGTTATTTCTGTTCTGATCTCTCCCCAGTGTCTTAGTGGAGTCTTGAAATTCGTAACACTCAACGCAAACATCAAGTATAGATATCCTGTGTTACTGCAATTGCTTTTACATTTGGGCAGATATTGAATTCCATATCAAAAGGTTGGCATATAAAGACATATGCAGAACAATGTAAGAAGTTAACTTTAATGGATGTGAATCTAAATCACTGTTACTTAACTGCAGAAAGTTAATAATGTCTAAACAGTAACTCCATTAAGGTTTTAATAATGCTAATGCTAAAACGTATTTACCATGCATTCATCCACAAGCACCTTCGGTTCAAGTAGTGTATTTGCTTTAAATATTTGACCATTCCACCCTTTGAAGCTAACAGATGTTTTCTGGCCACCTGCTGTATTTAATCTCCACATTGGTGTGTTCAGACAATGAACCGTGATGCTATGGGTTGCTTCGGAGCTCAGTAAATGAAGGAAGTTCATCTGCACTTTTCCAACGCCGAAATCAAGCTAAGTTCCAAGAAAAATGCATTGTTAGACTTAAGAGCTGGACTATGCTGAATGGCCACAGCAATGCAAAGTGACAGGCACATATGTATGAGGTGTTCAGGCATGGGAGCATCTATACATGTTTATACATTGGGATTGATGCCAAAGAGCACAATTTGTATTTTTCAGGAGAGCTGTTAGGTTCTGTTACAGCAATTGCTATAAACAGAAGCTTTCATAGGACATTTTCAAAGTTTAAATATAAACACTTGCTAATGCTTACAACCTTGGTGAAACACAGCTGGGCAGAAAACACTTTTTAAATAAGGATACTGAAACAAATGATTTTGTGATTCAAATAAAAATATTATCAGCAGCAATGTTTTAACTGCAGCCACATTCTGCTGCTTAGTTTTCTTAGACCATAGGTGCTGGCAATACCTACATCCCATTAAAAATCCAAAAATTCGTAAATACTTTGCTTTTAGACAGAGAGCATAGTTACTCAACAAGAATTTCTCAAAACTAGATCATATTCATGGATCTTCCTAATGTAGGAATGTACATGGGAACTTCACGGTATTTCTGAGGCTCTTAGTGACTACAGTGCACGTGCAAAACTCCAATACGAAAATATCTACTCCAAGGGTTTAAGGGCTACATGTAAAGAGGAGCAGTGGCTAATGATATAAAGGAAAACAGTCTCTGCTGAATGGTATTTAAGAGCAGCTAAGAGTTGAAAAGTAGTTGTAACTTTCTTCCTTCCCATTGCAATGACCTCAGCATCCCTACACTTAGCTGCCCTGAGTGATGAGTTAATTAGTAACTCAAGTAGCTTAGAAGCATTTCAAGCTTACTTTTATGCTTTATGTAAAATAGTACAATGCAAATCAAAATAATTCTACCAGCATGGAAGGTAATTAAATGAAGAAAGTGGGAGTTACACTAACATATATTGTCTCCAGAAAATCTGTAACTTCTGTAACAATATGTAACATGTCCTTCCACAAAGATGAACATTAAAAAAACCCTAAAATCTAACATCTTTTCATGAGTTAAGTAAATAAGCATTCATTTGTTCAGAGTTCCAACACAGATAGCATCTCTGGAAGCAATGCATACCTTTGTCACAGATAGTGGATTTAAACATGTCTGACCACCTGCAGTGAAGTTGCAGAAAACTTCAATGGCATCAGAAGGACATCCGATATTTGGGTCAATCCAGTATTTTCCTATTAGTATATAATCCCAGATAGAAAATAAGCTCAAAATATAATTGTTACTAAAACAATTTGCTAAAATAGTCATACTTTTTGGCAAGTATTAGACACATTACAACCATAGCTTCACTAGGAAATTAAATAAAAGGAACATGAAAGCCTTATTACTATTACGATAGTACTAATAGCAGATATTGAGCAAATTATCATAACCATTCAATTCTTATTACATATGCAATAAGTTTTGAATACTGTCATAGTTTCAAAAATGTTTTGTCTTTCTACAGCTAAGAAGGGACAACAAATGGTATGTCCAGTCTGCTCTTTCTCTATTAAAACTTAACTTTTTTATTTAGGGCTTGGCTTTATACAGAGAATATATTCAGGATGTAAAATATCAATCTAAATTCTCTTGCTCTCACAGCATCTTGAAGATTCTTTCTTTCTCCACTGACTTTCTCCCATCAGACACTTGTACAGGACATGTCCTAGAGATGGTAATGAGGAATATTTGCCATTGTGAATCCATGAGATTTAGTCCAATAACAGAAATAGGACATGTGCAATTTATATCATGATTTAGCTTCTCTTAATTTATGGTTAAAAATGGATGAGCCTGTGCTGTACAATTCATATGTGTATATGTAATCCTCTGAAGTGGAGGGCGGTGTCTGTGAGCTCCGTGGCCCTAAGGGACTGAGATTTATTTAGGAGAGCACAGTTCTAATAAAGGTTAGGCTGAAATTTACTAAAGTCTTAAAGAGCTGATCCATCCTTATGTATGCCATAGAACAGCGGTTTCCCTGTGATCTCTAACTTAATTTACCATTTCCTCCTTAGCTTGTTAGTGCTAATATTTAATAATAGGGATATTTACAGATATTTATTATTTTATTAGCCACTCAGAAACTCAATTATGTCACAGTATTGACATTACAGGTTTAAGTAATTATTTTTTATTTCAAATATTGGTTCAGGATCTTCTGGGATACAATACCTGTGAGCGTATCTGACAGTGGTAGTGTATTGTACACAATTTTCTCATTAGGAATCCAGAATCTGGTCCACAAAAAATTCATTAGAGATTAGCTATAAATACTTTGGAAACTTTTAATCACAATATTGGATTCAGTTTCAAAATTTCTGGACGCTTTTTTAAAATGATAAATATACTCTTCTCTAATACCTATATAATATTGGATAGCTACATACTTTCATCTTTACAATTCAGAAATTTTATCTAAAATAAAGGATATATTAGGATATATATAAGGATATATATCCAATATAAGGATAGCTGTGTCAGGCACGCTGCTAATGGTAGTGTGATTTTGTAATTAGAAGATCTCTACATTATAGAATTTTGATTTAGAAAGTTACATTTGAAAGCAATGCATTTCAAAACCTAGTTGTGTTCAAGCTTTAATGAGAGTGGGCACTTACCGTCTGCCACTTTACGTTCACAGTTAAGCAAATCCCTGCAGATGCGTGCTGGGTTATCCCGTGTGCCCAGGGGGTTCTTGATGCTGTGCAGTAAATTGCTAAGGTAGTGCAGCGTTTTGAATATCTCTGTACTGTGATCTAGTAAAGTTACTTCAGTATTCTGGTATTTCTGCCACAGGCCATTAGCAAATGCGTTACCACAAAGACACATCACACCAGCATACGCAGTAAAAGTCAAATGGCCATTAAATAGCCAGAGAGAAAGCAAAGTATTTGTAATGCATGCAAATCAGCCATATAAAACAGGGTAAGAGTAACATATTCCAAGAAATAAATTAGTACATTTTATTAAAATTATCAAAGCAGTGAAGTTACAGGCAGGTTAAGATCATGCAAATATGTCATTATGACATGTTGACATAAAAATGTGGATACAGAAAAAAAAAGAAAAAAAGAAAAAAATTAGTGCATTTTTAAAGTATACTTAACAGTTTCAGACTTTGAACAGTGAGATCTACTCTTAGACTTAGAAAATATGTGCAAATGTATTTGACTTCACACAGTCAGTGGGACCACACACTTACATAGATGGCAGTATTTTTCAGATCAAGACGTAAATGTCACTATCAATCATTAGCTGTGGCTGAACAGATATAGTCTGCTGTGATAGTCAATAAATTTTCTGTATTGCCAATCATGACAAAAAGGTATAAATCTTGCTTTTTTTCTTAACTTCTGTTGTATCCTAGCATAATTTAATTATATTCTACTGTAATTACTTGCTATCCATGATTCATTTTAAATTAAGTCTCTGTAAGGAAGCCCTGTTCTGTCCTTAAAAAAATACAATTAGAATTACTTACCCAGTATGATAATGTAAATACATTGAAATATATTACCTCCAGCTGCAGTGCAGCATTTGACTCAATCAAAGCTTGAACAGCAGCATTGATGTCCACTTGTTTCTGAAAAAAGAGATTTCAGAATATAAAAGATGAATAGGAACATTCTAAAATGCAGGTGGTAAATCCACTGTAGCAACATACACAATAGCTTCATCAATTTAGAAAATAATGCATTGCAAACACTTACTTTTAAAATAGGATCCTCCTTTCTGTTTCCAAAGAATGCAAGCATGCATATAGAAAAAGCATATTTGATTTTTATTAATACCCCCATACTCAATTTAGTGATCATACTCTTAGAACCTGGGGAAAAGATACTGTGATAGTTGTTACAGACTAATATCCCAACTTATTCCTCCCAGCCATTAATTTATATACTTAAGAAAACCAACCCAGGTAAGTGTGAAAAGTTGTTACTCCTTTACACAGAAGTGCACAAAGAATATTCTCAATCAGCCATCAGCAGCTAACACGTCAAAGTAGTCTTCATGATACATGAACAAATACCAAGACTGATAAATCAGCCTCTGAAGGAGAAAGTCCGTTTCTTGCATATCTTCATTCTCTGCAATTTGTATGATGTGTATACCAGACCCAGACAACAGGTTTAATTATTTTTAAAGCACTAAGTCACCCGTATAAACATCTAGTTCTTGCAATTTGTTCTCAGTTTACATATACCATAACAGCTTTAGGACACTTTAGATACTGAGTCTGTCCTAACTGGTACAATCCCTTAACAAACTCAATCTCTCTCTGTGTGTGTGTGTGTGTTTGTGTATACATCAGGAGAACACCTGCATCAGAAATAGCACATTTTCTGCTGGTGTCTTTTGGAGTGTTCAAATGCAGAACAGGAGTAAAACCTTTTAGAGTGTGACAGAGTTAACCCATCTCAAAATTCCACGAGCAGTCTCCATGACCCTTGCCCATTGTGGGCTCAACAGCGTGGCACAACAGAATGGACAGTGGAAGATGGAAGGTTCAAAAACATATTACTGTGTGATGGAAGCTGTAGAAAAATATATTTGCATTGGTGTGCAAGTGATAAAACAAGCAATGCATTTGCAGAGGATATTCCTATTTTCACTTTCAAAGCAGGACTGATTAGGGCTGTTATAGAACTTACTCTTAGTCCTGGTGGTCCAGGTGGTCCCTGGAAAATTGGAGAAAACAGGTATTAGGTGCTTTACACATTTCTATAATGCAATCACAATGGAAAAACACAGGCATGGGCTTTTTTTTTTAATGCACTTACAGGTGGCCCTGGCTGGCCCTGAGGTCCCCGAGGCCCCTAGAAGAAATGGAGATAAAACGCAACGTGTTACACGTTATAGATTAACATGTCTGCTTTTATATTTATATATTTTCTTAAATCACAAACTGCCACAAAGGATATAATGAAGAAGATGTAATCCCAGCTTTGGTAAAGCTGTAGATTATTCTTAAAGTACCGTACTCTGTTGTCGTGTGAATAATCCTGTTAGAATTGCTGAGTTGTTTGGTTACTTGTTTGTCCAATTGCAATATTAAAGGAACATTAGGAGTCATACAAAGTATGATTATACAATGTGCCAGCATTATATGCATGTTGCCAATACAAATACTACAAGGGATGAATGATCGTATAAGCATTGTAAATGACTGATCCGCTTTACTCCACAAATATCTGCCAGGCATTTATTAGCTCCATTCATTAGCAGGATCAATTTTCAGCCAGAACATGTCACGTTCATTGTTTAACAGCGGTATTGCAGGCTTCCTTCTTATTCAAGAAGTTAAGACCTTGTTTCTTCATTTTAAGTAGCATCATTTTAGTGTGTATGATGCAGTGGTGAAGAGGAAAAGGAACAGCTGCTTTTCCCTGGCTTATACCACCTACAATGCACATAGTCTTAAATCTAAGTTTTAGGCTTGCCGTGGGGCTAGACATGGACCCTATCAAAGGCAATAACCCCATCTGAATTATCCTTTCTTTGACCAATTATTCACATTAAGATGGAATGATGATGAATATTTACTAATATACAGTGATACTTATGTCTCTGTTAGCTTCTCTTCAATCGCTATATACTCAAAGCCTCTAGGAGCTGCTGTAACATAAACAATAGCAAGAAGAAAGGCAAGGGAAAGAATGGGTAGCAGTGCCTTAATTCCAGCAAAAGAGAAGAAGGAAAGGCAGGCATGGGCCAGACCTGCATTATGTATTAGTAAAACCTTTTATCGTAATTGAGTTAATTTAAGCAAAGCACTCCTTACCTAGTGCTGCTTGTACAAATTATTCAAGCACAATAAGCTGTTCCAGCAAAAGCTCTTTTACACTGGTGTGGTCATGCTAGTACTAAGTCTCTACCAGAAGAAAAATAATCTTATCTGACATGGTCATGCTTACAAATATTGCGAAACTGATCTAGTTAAAGAGGTATTAAGTTGTAAATCACTTAATGTAGTAATAAAAGGTATTCCTGCTGTGAGATTTCACAGCAAGATCTGCATGTCATGCTTCAGCTGCTGAATTTAAGCTGTGCTTCAAGCTGCCATCAGCAAGGGCAGCTGGAAGTGGTTGAAGAAAGGCCAGATTCAACCTAACATTGATTCATGTATTTTTAAAAAAAGGCTCTCAAAGCAGATAGGAGTTACTAAGGCTCTGGATTTATCAGTTCTTAGGAGAATACCAGCTGTATTTCTTACTATCTCTAGACATATTCTTAAGGCAGAGCACATAGAAGCTACTGGGAAAAGCATCTGTCAGGGGTTACAATGATCTCCACAGCTGCCCAAGTTGAGAGTGTCTGCACAGCACCTGCCCTGGCCGTGCCAGGGGGACTCAGGTGCTGGATTATGAAGGATGTGAAAAGCGGGATGTATACATTAATTCCTGGCACCAAATCTATACTATTATTGGTCTACGTTGAGGCGTTACAAATTACTTTGAGCCTAAGATCTGGGGTTTTTTTTGTTTGTNTTTTTTTTTTTTTTTTTTTTTTTTACACATGATCTTTGGAGAATAGGGGAGAATCAAAAATGAAGTGGTTTCTGAGCGGTTAGAGAGGTCTTCTGATGCTTAGCTAAGATGACCTTAATGGAATAAACTCTAGGGACTGCAAATTTTGTCAGCTTTTCACCTGGTACATCCTGACCCTACCTATTTAAGCTTCATCCACTTACATCTATAGAAGGGATTCTACGCTATCTTTTAGGCAAATATTTCAGGTAGTTGGGGAGACCTTATTGCCCTCTACAACTACCTGAAAGGAAACTGTAGAGAGGCAGGGATTGGCCTNAAGGTAAAAGATAACAGTAGATAATTCAGTTTATGCCTTGTCATATCATATCTTTTTTCATCTTGAGGATAGTCACACACTGGAACCCAGTGCCCAGACAGATCATCCAGTCTCCATCCCTGGAAGTTTTCAAGACCTGGCTAAATAAGGCCCTAAGCAATGTTGTCTCATCTCAGGACTGACTTTTAAACACGAGGTTGATCTAGAAATGCCTTGAGATCCCTTTCAAACCTGCATTTTCCCATGACTCTATTATAATTCATTATGTTACATGCCATGAAATAAAAAAATTAAGAAAATGAAAACACATTTTCAGAAATGTCAGAATTCTGAAACAATATTCCAAAATATATTCCACATTTTTCTAAATGTTTCTCAGTGATATGAATATTTTGAATTTTAAAATAATTTTGATTAAAATTTTTTAACAAACTGTTTCTGACTGTTTTTCTCCAGAAATAACCTGCAGGACCTGAACTTTAGTTCACCACTGACCTCAAGAAGGAGACACGATTTTCCATTCCATGTTTTTCAGGGCATAAGAGGACATTTCTTCCTAGTAATAAACACTGCATCCCTGACAGAATAAAAACTGTAACTAAATTTTTTACTGCTACAAAAAAGTTAAAATCTTTGTGTTTCTAGGAAAAATGCCAATATCAATTTTAAAGGTATAAATTCAGGCTTAAAATACAAGTTGGATAAAAATAATTTTCTCTCCAGTGTATTTGAAAATAGTTGGAAATAAATACTTTTCTGGGCTACATAATATAAACTAGTGCCATTGTGTATGACTTAAAAGTAAACATTCTTCTTCTGAAGCCAGTTTTAGGAGATTAATTCATCTTGATGAATTCAAGCCCTTATTTAGGAAATAATTTAAATACCATCACCAATAATGGAAATGGGTGTTTCTTTTTCACAGTTTTGGATGGCTTTTATTATTTTTTTAAGTGTCAGCATTTTTAGCTCTATGGTGTCGCAGCAATTCTCATCAACAAACAGTAAAAAAAGACATGTAAGATGGTTATTAGCGGCACGAATTAACAAACAAGTTTTCCTCCTATTCTGAGACAGAAATTGCCTCACTTGCATTAGAATCAAAGATTCCCAAGGCACATACAGCAAGCTTAGTTCCTTGGAGTTTTTTTAATATCTCTGATTTGTTTTTCAAAACATTTATAAGGCATTTAGGCTGGTAGTGTACACACGCAGCTGCTAAATGCAAAATAGAAGAAGACAAGAGAAACTAACTGGCTTTAAGTGAGGTGAAAGGCAGGGTATGTGCAACAGGGACAGGATTTGTCAGTTAGTGGAAAAGGATCTAATTATAAACTTGCCATATAAAGTAACGTCACATCTATTAACTATCATTGTATTCATATTTGCTGTAAATATGATAATTAAACAGCTTTTCACATAGCCATTATTAATTGAGGATTTTACTAGCTCTAACAAGTTCTTTTTAATCAAATCAAACATTTATTAATATAGAAAAGCTATTATAATATTCTTACTGAAAAGTGACAGGCGTCAACTTCATACCCTATCAATGCTGCCTACTGCTACTACTGCTGGCACACGCGGCCTGGACACCCACCCTCAGCTCTAGGCTTCTCTTGAACCTCTTCCTCTCTAGCCAAGATCACACAGATGCATGAACATGTGTACGCAGGTTGTGTTGAGGCACTGGAGAACTGAGAACAAATGTGAAAAAGGGTTTTTCTTCTAGATCTGAACTGTGACAGATTTGGCATATGTGATTGCTATATGACCAGGGGCCATACTGCCCGACAGCACGTACCAACTGGGCATATCTAGATAAGTCAGCTTGAACAAGAAAAGGTCACACTTTGGACTCATTTTACCAGCTTTCTTGGCCAGTGCTCACCAGGAGCACAAGCAGACTGTCTGGTATCCAAAGCATGCAAGAGTACCTTCAGAGTGACACAGGAATAGTTTTTACACAGCCAAAAAAAAAAAAATTTTTTTCAAACCAAAAAAAAAAAAAAAAAAAAAAAAAAAAGAAAGCACAGAAGTTGTTTCATCTTACCATTTCACCCCGTGTGCCCTTTTCACCTCTTGGCCCCTGGAAGAGAGAGAAGATGTTAATCCAGTATGCTTTCTAGCCACCTAGGATTGAAATAAGCAAATTAACATCCACGAGAATTGTACTGTTCACATGAAAAGTCCAGTCTCAGCTGTGGAAATATTTACAGCTCAGAGGTTTTAATTTTCCTGTACTATTAGAAAACTACATTATTTGAAAGCATCTTGTAATTCTCATAAGTGAAAAGCTGTTCTTTTCTTTGGATTATAAAAATGTTTTTTCTCAGTAATTTTAACCAACAGTGTTCTCCCTGTCAATCAGCTGTATTCCCTATAATTTGATCTACCATAACACATCAGTACTTCACCATCCTAACAATAGGGAACAAGACACGGTCCATTCCACCACTAAAGAAATCCATTAGTTACATATCTGGTTTTATTACCCGTTCAGTTCTCCTCTGTCAGATTAGATAGTCTTTTTCTGCCTTCATGTCTAGATGTTTTTGGTTAGTTTTCCACTTAGCCTGTGCTTATGAACATGGTAACAATGTTAGAATTCTCTGGAAGAATTTTGCATCTTGATGGCAGCTTTTCAAAACACACAAAATTAACCTTCAACTTTCTTCATGCTGATGGCAAACTATTACATTCAATATGAAGCCTATTAACAGTCTTCATACAAGCATACACAGCTATAAAGTTTTCTTCCTGAGTGGGATTTGCAAGAGTGCAGCAAGGCTTAAAGTACTGTCTTTTTTCCCAACAGGTCATCCACTCCAGCCAAGTCTTGTTGATCAGACAGGGAAACTTGGTGGTACAGAGAGCTTCTAAAACTACCTTATGTGGCTGGGTAGTTTGAAGACATGGGCCAGAGAGAGCCCTTGCAGAACGTTGCTCTGCTTCTGGCACAGGGAATGTGACAAGGGATGGAAACAGGGATGAGGGCAGAGGTCGCCCACCGCAGGGAACCTGGGGTGCATTGAAGGTTGTCAGAAAGGCCAAGAAGATGTTTGAGTTGTAACAGGGACCTCACCAGCACCTGGAACATCCCAACAATGGTGTGTGAGCACTGCCAGCATGTTCAGAGGGACACTGGACAGTTCAATTCAACCAGCACATAGAAAATAAACTACATTGAAACTGAGTGTGGAAATCCGTTAGGCATGTTTCAGACCTAAAACTGAGATTGAATATCCAGATGGTAGTTACTAGGTGCTGTTTGGTATCTTGACTTGCCCACTGTCCCTGTAGGCATGCCCTCTGCATTCTGTGCTTAGACAGGAGGCCATTCCCATTACTTTTTGTCATTGTTTTTGTCACATTTTTCTTGTTTGCATTACAGATGGTAGAGTCACATACATTGGCTTAATAGCACTGTATAACATGAAGATGTTCCTTCCAGTTGCTATTTGCAAGTAGAAAAATGAGAAGGTTGCTAGCTGCAAAAAAGACTGTTAGAAATAAGGGTAAGTGAAATGACCAAATTATGCAAAAAAGAAGGGAAACTTACAGGCCTGCCAGTTGGGCCTGTTATGCCTTCTTGACCAACAGGGCCAATATATCCCTGTAAACAAGCAAAGAATTTATTAGTCTACCGTGTTTTTAAATGAAGAAAATCTTCATAACATGTCCAGGATTAAAGTTGCTCAGAACACAGCCCTTACAAATACCCAAAAGATCATGGTGATATTCTCTTTCTGAATAACTAAGTGCACATTGCTACAAAATCAACGAAGTAATTATTTTAATAATTAGTAATAGTTATGCTTGGAAAGCTTCCCTCTTCCCTCTTCTATGTGAAAGTTGATGCACTAAAAGCAGTGGAAACTTAAGTACTCTGATTACCAAAGACCACATATTTATTGAGCTACAATCAACTATATTACATCTTGAGCTATATTACTGCCCACAAGTACTCTTGTAAGGCTGCCAGTAAGCGCTTCTGAAATGTTACTTTCCTGTTCCACTTCCCTTAGAGCAAACTGCTCGTTCACAGTGTTTATCTGGTATAGGAATGTTTAGAAGAAGAAATCAGCTACTGGAACAGACCCCTAAAGCTTCTATTCTGCATCTCGTTAACTAAACTAATTGAGTTCTGTGATGGCAATGGTAGTAGTGACAGAAGAATATTTTGCAGTAAGGCCTTCCATACCGCAACCTTTCCCCCTCTTTTGTCTTTCACTTGATGCTGTAAACTGGATGCACACTCCCCAATGTTACAAAATGCTAAAGATGCTTCTGTATTTTGGGTGAGTAGTAAAGTAGAACATTATGAAGAAAGTGTCATGAAGGATGACCTAATGCAGGTTAGTAATCTTAGAGATAAAAAGGAAGAACTTATTAAAAAAAGACTACCTATTACTCAATAAAGCCTGAACACCACTCTGTCTTACTGCGGGCAAAGTTTCACCTTTTTGTTTTGCTGTAGGACAGAGTTCTACAATCAGCATTGTTGCAAGTAAGAAGAGAATGTTCAACCACAACAGATAAAAATATGACAGCGATAAAGATGCTTGTGCAAATAAAACTATACTGGGAAAGTCACACTTTGTCAGCAGAACTGGCTTTTTCCCTTCAAGATTAAAAGCCAAGCTATGCTTGTGTATTTGTACCCATTCTGCAACCAGAGCAGTGTTGCAGTACAGGCTTCTGTTGCAGGCAGAGTCTCAGACAGAAAGGTTCGGTTAGAGGGTTCCAGCTGTGTTATTAAGAAAAGAGATGACTCACTAAATTAAAAACACGCTACTTGCAAGCCATCCTGACAATTTCTTTCATGGAGTGAAACACTTACAACTTGGCCTGTTGGACCTTTCGGGCCCAGAATTCCAGCTAAGCCAATGTCCCCTGCAGGACCCTGAAAATGCAAAGGAACAGTTTAATTGAACACAGACATTACGTATTGGCTTGTTTCAATCTCTTGTAATCAGTGGCAGTAAGATAATTTCTAAGAGCAGTAACGATGAAAGTATCAAGCACACCGACCCAGAACACTCATCTTTGGGCATGGAGTACACAGTTCTGCCTACAATGTTCTAACAGTTCAGATATTTTGCACAAATTATTGTTAAAGTTGATTAATTTCATGCCTTCCTAATGTTCTCACTCTGTAAATGACTTAAGATCTAACAGAAAAGAAGGAGCACATACTTTTGGACCTGGAAATCCTTGAAACCCCATTAAACCTTGATCTCCATCTTCTCCCTGTAATAGGAGCAGGCATCCTTATTATTATTTCATGTTGGTAACTCCTGGACTATTTGTTTTGCATCAACAGCTGTGATTACTTACAGTCTGTCCTTTCAGTCCAGCATCTCCTGCTGGTCCTTGGTCACCTTGTGATCCTGGAAGGCCTCTTTTCCCTCGCTTTCCTGGATGACCTAGAAGCCCTTTCTCACCCTGTGAATAGGAAGATAATACATGCTTTATTACAATTATGACAGTTATAAATGTAAAGATTGGTTTCCTGGCAGAAGTGTGGAATGTGCTTTCCCTCTACTCCATTCATTTTATTTCCATCAAGAATGCTTTCAATAATTATACTTTCACTTAAATGCAAATGTGACTTGATGGTTCCTTCACTTGGAAACATAAAGGAACCATACATGTCGGATCATTTTCACTAAGGTATCTCCCAGTGCAGGCACTAAAATTCACAAATGAAATACAGAACAGGAAGGTTATAAGTAGATTAAAAAAGTCCTCTTAGCAAGGCATAGCATAGTTGTGGAACACCTTGCCGTTAGACTAAAACTTTACATTGATTCAATCAGAAACTAGACAAGCTCATGGAAAAGAAATCCTCTGAGGACTATCCAATACATAGAAACCATGCCTAGCTAAGGAGGTTACCGAGCTGCAATGAAGGCTGGGAACATACACCTTTCATTCTTGCTTTGTATGCATGCTTTTTCCTAGGTGTTACCTTTCTGTTCTTTCTACTCAGACTTTTGGCCTGACTCAGTATGTCCACTTTTAGCACTTCTTTTGTGCTATGCAGTAACAGTTTTCCCCTCACATAATCTATTCCCCATCTTTTTGAGACTGCAAGAATTTCTGATCAAGAACTACCACCTACAGCTCATTGTCTCAATCAAGGGGTAAAATCCAGACTGGGAGCACTGCAATAAACACTACAAATAGTGAATATAATTCATACTAAAATATTTTCATCATAAGATAACAAAGACAGACACAGTATTTCTCTCCCCTAGTTTTCAACTAACTTAAGGTTTTAAAAACTGCTTACCAATAAAATCTCACAGAGCACCACAAATCAGTATTTTAGAAGAAAAATCCTATTCTAAATGGAGAAAATTATCTGTAATGTTTCCATTGGATGTTCAAATCATCCAAACTGTTCTAGAAGCTACAGAAGTTTAAAAAGAAATGTCAGTAAACAATTGGCCCTAAATCTTTGGGTGAATAAATACGAGGTGTTTTCAACAGCTTCTAGATTTGGGAACAGCATCCAGATGGATGGAAACTCTGTTTTCAAATTACAGAAATGAGTTCAGCACAACTTACAGTCTTACCCTTAAGAAAAGTTTTTATGTCAATTACTCATCACTGAATGCTGTACATAGAACCAAGCAGTATCAGTAATATGATACTTAAGACGATCCCATGCGTGTACCTTTAGTCCAGGTGCTCCCATGGGCCCTGGCATGCCTGGCAATCCCTTGGGACCTCGAGCTCCAGGATAACCTGCCAGACCTGGTAAGCCTGAGTTTCCTTTATTACCCTTAACAAACAGAAAATATTTGATTACAAGCAGAACAGCTGAACACGTTTTTTCATTGTATGCTAAATACAGGCATATAGCATAAAATCACTCAAAGCCATTTAATGTTTTCTGTATATATGGACACAGATTGATAGTACACCAAAATACATGGAAAGGCAACGATCAGCAGTATCATCTGGATATCTTCTAATGCTCCAAAAGCAAAAACCCATCATACTTAGCAACAAAGCCACATATACTTTAAGTGTGGGGCAGATTTGGGTTTCTGATGAGACAAGTTATTGTAAGAAGTCACTGACTGTCAGCAAAGCAAATATTAACCATGCCACAGCCCATTGCAGTTGTTCAGTTCAGCATTCATCTCAAACCTTGTTCTGTCCTATCCTAAGTATATCACAATGTCATCTGTGTGGTAGCACCTACCCAGAACTTTAAAGACTTCTGAGAACATTCAAGAGAATCAATTGCCTCTTTGGGCTTATGCAAGGCATCTTCCCTTTTAGCACCCTCCTAAGCTGGGATAGTTACCCAGTTGGATAGTAAACAACCTTATGTTCACAGTACTTATGTTTTTAAGTAAATATGGAAGCACTCATGGGCATACCAGTGACTATTTTTACTTCCTACTGGGAATCACACAGAATAGTTTGGTTGAGACCAATATTTTTTCCCAAACCTGAAAATTTGCACGTTCAGATTAATAATCTTTAGCGCTGATTACTATTCAATTATTTTCTAACTCTATTTTGAAATATACAGGAAGAGAACACTAATCTCTGTTAATTATAGAAGATGACTCTTTGAGATGGTTCTTGGATGAGTGCTGTGTAGTGTCTGAGGATTCTGAGCTTACAAGAAGGAGCTGCTTCTGATGAAAATAAGATGCTGGATTCATTCATTACAGATGGGCTGAAAATACAGTTGAGATTCACAGTATTCATTTTTTCAAGAAGAAGGAACTCCACATCAGGAAACAAAGTGAGACTACCTTCCCACAGAGACATTCAAAATTCAACATGCTTATTTATAAATACCAGACATATTCATAATATTACTATGATTGTGCACACTCTGCAGGGATTCATGTACCATAACAATACCACATCAAGAAAGATTGGAATGTTTGTTATGAAAATGCAGGAGTACATCAAACAATAAACAAAAGCAACTATTTTTAATGAAAAAATGTTACTGAGTACATGGATTTAAGCCATTTTTGACATGTTAAAAAATACAAAATGGAAATTTGCTACCATCCAAATTAACGTTTCTGTGATGTCATACAGTGGAAAAAATTATATATGTGTGTGTATATGTATACATATGTTCTTTCTTATTTCATATGACATTACGTTAAGCATTTATAGAAATTAAAGGGTTACAGAAAACAATTTTTATATTAAATGTGATATTCAGAGCTTTTGAAGATCTGGGGCTTATAGCCTGATCAACTGATAAATTTACATAGCAAAAGTTCTTTTTTTTTAAAATTCATTGTGGCAAAAATCAGTTAAAAGCTTCTCTATTACAAAGTGTAAATATTGTTAATATGGAGTAATATAATATTTTTTAATAAGAAAAACGACATTTTCAGTGGAAAGGCAAAAATATAAGAATTCTTTGGGGTGATACTCGTAAATCCAACTCCAAAGCATTTTAAGTATTTGAAAGAGAAGGGCATAACCTGAAAATGGAGAAGGCTCAAATAGGGTACATCTGCCCCCTATGGGTAGTTTATTTAATTTTCTCTCTTTTCAACCACATAGGCAAATTTATACTTGTAACAGAGGTGCCTGATTCTTCCTTTTGATTAATTCCTAGCACCAGATCTACTTGGCATCCTTTTATAAACATTACCGGTCCATCTATAACTAGAACTACTGAAACATACCATACCTGAGATCAAAGTGATCAGACTTTCAAAAATGACAGCAACTAAAAGAATTTGCTCCCTCCTGTTTGGAGTGAATAAGCAAAGAGCTGTGTCACTGCTTCCAGAAGCAGCAGGTCACTACCCTTGGCCCACAGCAAAGCACAGACAGACAAAAAAACCTGTTTCAAAGAACGTTCCCAGTGATGTCAGATACCTTATATTCTTTTTCACTGATTTTGGGCAGAGCTTCAGAATTGCTTAGGTAGAGAGACATAGGTTGCAACTTCAAAGACAACAAGGAAAATGTGGGATTATTGTAGGCCCTGAGAGGAAACAGCCTCAGTTAGGGATCTATGGCTCATTTTCATGAACACAACTGTGAAGCCTCTCTCATTAAGAAAGCATTTTCACTGAATGTAGTTACTACTATAATATGCTAATGAAATAGTTCTCACATCACATTTCCCTTATGCTAACCTTTCTTCCTGGCCAAAATATCAGGAGCAAAAGAAAAAGCAAGCCAAGAATTGGTCTAATTTTTGAGATGCGCGAGGAACTGAGAATGGTTCCTTCTATTTGAATACCCTAACCTTACACAATGTGTAATACAAAATGACATAAAGAGGGGAAATGTGGAAAGCAACTTACCTTAGGGCCAGGTTTCCCTGGCAGCCCAGGCTTGCCAGGGTTGCCAGGAATGCCTTCTGGTCCAGGGTACCCGACTGTTCCTTTCTGCCCTGCTGACCCTGGTTTTCCCTTGAAATAAATTCAAATCAAATATAGAACTGTCGTCTCTCTTCATCCTCACCATCACAGAACTAGATTTCAGTCACAGTGATTCCTAAACCCTACGTGACAACAGACCCAGTGACAGAGATGAAAACTCACAGAGGGGGCTCTGAGTTATGCCTGAGAATGTTGATTCTTAAACTGAAGCAAGGAAACCTAATAAAGTAATTGATTTATCCCTGTAAAAAAACCCAAACCCCAACCATATGTCTCTTCAGCCTTCATTTTACTAAATGCTCTGTATCTGCAAAATTATGCTGTTCAAATTTTTACACATCAAATATACAAACAAACTTCTAATTAGACAAGTTTGTGCTAACTGTTGCTGTACTTGCACAGAACAGCCTTGTGTCACATCCACTAATGAAACAGCATTTTTTTTGCTTTACAATCAGAGGCTTGGAGTTTTGCTACTATCTTTGTACAAATGCATTTCTTAGAAATTTGAAATATGCTAACCCCAACACATCTCATTTGAAAAAGTATAGTTGACAACAGCCATACAGAATATAAGAGCGCCATTTTAATCTTATTTCTGACTTTTGCTTGCTGAAGTATATTGCATTTGGGATGTGCTTTCAGACTTCCTCAAGTTCCAGTTCTACTGTCTTCTCCTGCTCACTGTACGTCTCGCCTTTCCATCTTTTCCTGTGTTTGTGAATGATATGCTTCTGTACTCCTCCAGAGGGAAGAGCCAAGTATTTACAAAAGACACACAATTTGCTTCCCTTCCAGAGACTACTCTTGCACTCTGCCCAGCAGGTACAAGGTCTGTGAAGCAGCTGCATTTCTCTGGTTACTGACGATGTTTTGATGTAAGCTAGTAAAAGTTATTTACAACATATGCTTGTGTGGTATTATTTATTAGGGAACCAAAATAGCCTTATTGCATTTTTTTCTTGGTTATGTTTACAGAACACCTACTGCTTCCTGCTGTTTTTTCTTCTCCCTTGGGGATAAAGGGATGCAAGTTAGTGTCCCTACAGTAACTCAAGAAAGAACATTAAAAATTTCATCTGAGGGCAAGCAAGACAAAGAATTAAACCTCAAGGGGTCTGCCAGCTGTATCCATCATGGACATATGGACCCAGGCTTCTGTAGGCTGCAGCTGTTCAAAGAACTGATGGGAGCCAGGAGTGAACAGTAGTACATTTATGCAATATAATGTTGTATCTCGCACACGGACTACAAGCCACATGCAAAAATGATCTAATTTAGTAACTTTACAATTGGGAAGGACCTGTTTAATTTATTAGCTTCTCTTCAGTTCCACGTGCTGAGCGAGTATCACTCAGTATAATTTAACATAGTTCCAAAAATTATTCTTGTTTTCACAGGGGTTCCTTTACACTGCCTGAATATTAAGAAGGTTCTTCAAAGCAAGTGTAGTACCACTGGCATGACTCAAATTTGGTTTCGTTAGTTTGCGTTTTCTTTGTTCTATAACTTGAAGATAGACTGTAGAACTTTGCTACTTACAGGAATTCCAGGTTTGCCTGCCTGACCCGTTGCTCCTTTCTTCCCTGTGGGTCCCTGAAAGTTACAAATACTTGTGAACTGACGAATGTCTTAAACTCGGTCCCCTAAGAAGAACTGAGAATCGTTCCCCTCTAGTACCCATATTCACATTGCCTGGCTTTGGACAAAGTTATTTCCATTTCAGAAGACAGCGGAAAATTTTCCAAGTAGAAACGAATACATTTTTGGTAGAATTGTATGTATTTTTACTTTTCCTGAACTGATAAAGTGTAGTTTTCAGAACTTGTTCAACATTGATAAAGTTTTTCACTATGAATCTGGCAATTTCTCCTTTATCAGCCACAGCTCTGTAAGGAGGCCCACTTTTATAAAACTTCTTGTACCTTTTAAAAAGGGAAGTCCTGAAAAGTTGTGAATGTAGATGCAGAAGTATGTGGAAGAGAATACTCAAAAACAATAGTGTCACATATAGGAACATTCTTTCCATCTAAGATATACACAAAAGATAAAATTTACTTAAAGTCAGGCTTCTTTTGGTCTTGACTGATCTAGGAATCTGTAGTCCTAGAAAACTGAGTGATACCAATACCAGGTAACATTCTCATAAGTGGTTTAGTGATACTGGAGGCCAAGTATCAAGGAAGTAAAGTTCAGAATGGGTCAAAAGCTTCTCAGATATTTTTGTTTATAGGATATTCTTCACAGTATATAAAGACCTATGGCATAAATTTTATCCTACCTCTAAAAGATAAAAACACTCAGACAGCAGGGACAAGAATAATACTTGTTACCATAGATTAAATAGAAAAAAAGCTTCCAAGATTTTCTGTATTATTTTAAAGTGATGCTGAACTACTAAACTGTAATATTACATAACGTGCAATAAACTGAAAAAGCTAAGGTAACTGTAAGTGTAAATGTTTTATAATTACTGTAAGTATGATAAAAGCAGCAAAAACTTGGTTTATTCTTTAATGTAATGCCTTCTGGTTAAGACAGGCATAAAAGAAGTCCACCAGTCAGAAACGGAACATGTATATTCTAAGAACTTTATATTGTTTTCATTAAAATTTCTGAATGCATGTAAAGTAAACCCAGATGATTTAGCACTGCAGTTTACAGGACCAGCTTTGTAAGGCTTGCTATAGCAGCACCAGTCATGCCACTGGAGTTAAGGCTGTATGAATGTTTTCACTATTGACATTTTTGCATAAACTTTTGTTCTCTTGAGTTGCTGCAGGCTGGATATTGGTTCCATATTTGCAAATGGTAGTTCTAATCTGAGGGGTTTTTACAACACAAAGAAAACATTCTCCAAGGGAAAGACAGAGGAATGAATGATTTTATCCTGTGCTGTGAGTAGTTTGTCAAAGGCAATGTCTGAGTGCATGCTGACAATGTATTTACATCATGTTTCCTTTCTGTTGCTCCCCATCCCTAATCCACTACAGATTCTTGTATTTACCTAGGAATTTTGCACTATGGAACTTCCCAGGCAAAATATCTCATTTAAGTTGCAGTGCAATAGGTATTGTAAAAAGTCTTCTAGTCTAAATCTTTTGAAATTGGCTCAGAAACCAATTGTTTCATCCCATGGGAGAATATAAAATACTTTTGGCATTTTTCAACACACCACCAAGATGAACTATTATTTGCAAAGGAAATTATTTAGTCTTTGATCTTTTTCATTACTTGCTCTGTCATTATTCCTCTACTATTCTCTAGCAAATTCCTTATTTACACATCTCCAAAAATTCAGTGCAGTGCAGTACCAGGAGGCTTCATTTACAGATCAGAGGAGTAAAATCCTGGGTATCTTCCAGAGTTACTTTGCCACAACGAACTCCAATTAAGGGCATAATTGAACGTCACTTAGGTGTTTCCAAAAGAGCCTCTCATAATGCTTTATATCACTCCAAAGTAAAACAAGTTACCTATCAAGTAACACATATTTACTAACCCAAATCATTATGGATTTTTCCATTCTATATTTTTATTGTCCCTGCAGGTATGAAAAGGAAACCCAAACACAGAATTTTAGACTTATATAACAGTTTTCCAAGGATATTCAGTGAACATTGAAAACATACAAATTCCAATTAAGCGCAGTTCTGCTTTACTTTTTTCTACTTACTTCTGAACCTCTTTCTCCTTTTGGTCCTTGCTCTCCCAATTCACCTGGCTCTCCCTTTGGAAAGAACATATATCAAATAAATAAAAAGAATCATTTGAATGCAGATGAAAACACATTTTCAACAGCCAATCAAGAAATCTCACTTGTTTGAAACACTTACTGGAGGTCCCTGTTGTCCAATAGGTCCTCTAAGCCCTGGAAGACCTATGTGACCCTGGGAATCAGAAAATGTAACATTGCAATACAAGTAACTCAGGATGTCATGCTCAGTGAGCTACAGATTTCCTAGTAAAATCCATCTTGGGAGGTGCTGAGTGGACCCCAGCTCCACTGACATGACCTAGATGAAGTATGCTCAGCTCTCCTGAGATCAGACCTTAGGGAGCTTTTCTTCTCTAAATTCTCTACTCCAAACTCCAGGCGGGAATTACATATTGTTTAAACATTTCTGCACTTCTGTAAGCATAGATCGTATTCAGTTCATTGATTTAGCAATACATCTATCTATTTTATCTGTGTAACTTAAACAGGATATTCTGTGTCAGGACTCTCGTATTTCAGCAAACAAACTGCACCAATGATTAGCATGAGTTACCATCCAATTTGTGTATGCTGAAAGACTGAATACAATCCATGAATAATTTTTAGGATTAGATTTAAAGAAATAGTGATTAAATTCAAGAGAAAAATATTAATTCATTCAGTATTACAGAATCACAGAATTGTTTAGGTTGAGAGGAACCTCTTGAGATCATCCAGTGTAACCCCACCTGCTAAAGCAGGGCCAGCCAGTCACGTTTTGAGTAATTCCAAGGATGGAGATTCCACCACCTCTCTGGGCAGCCTGTTCTGCTGCTCAGTCATCCTCAGAGTAAAAAACCATATTTTCTTGTGTTCAAAAGGAATTTTATCATATAGTTCATTTTGTGCCATTTGCCTCTTGTCCTGTCACTGGACACTAAGTTTGGCTCCTTCATCTTCGTTCCCTCTCATCAGGCATTTATACACATTAAGATCACCCTAGCCTTCTGTTCTTCAGCTCATGAGCCCCAACTTTCTCCACTTCTCATATGAAAGATGCTCCAACTTGTTTTAAGAACTCATCAGTGCAGTGAGGCACCAGCAAATGCCTCTCTGCACACTTGTGAGGAAAGATGATACTTTAATAAATTAATCTACATGTATGCATAATGTGACATGTTAAAAAAAAAAAAAGAAAGAATAAAAAGAGTTATTACCTTGTAGCCCTCATCACCAGGTTCTCCTCTATCTCCATGTTCACCCCTAGGGCCCTAGGGAAAAAAAAACCAACCAAAAAGCAAAATATAACAGCTGAGCTGAAATAATGCTGCAGTGAAGTAGAAAAAGAAAGCTGGGATTTCTCTCAAAACAGACTAACCGAGAAGACTGAACCAAGGATTACAAATATTAAAGTTAGCTTGTCTAAAGGAATAAACATGATTTTTTTCCAAACAAAATACACTGCAATCAGACAGTAGCCACTCTCAAAAGTATTTTGTAACTGAAGACTAGAAGCTCAAATATAGGTCTTATGTGGGGATAAATGAAACAGGAGAATTGACCTCAGAGGAACTTCTCCAGATTTATATCCATATATATATGAAATCTAAATTAAAAATCTCCATGAATAAGTGAAGAGACTTCAATTTCAAGACATATGAGGAAAACTCTCTTATGGTTTCTGTAAGACAACTCGCACTGCAGCCAATGGACCAAATCTCAGTCAAAGGATTGAAAAATGATGGGACAGGGAATCATGCCCAGAGAAAGTAAGAATCACCAAGACTTTCCAAAAGACATTCAGTCAATTATTAGATGAAATAATAAGGGTCTCCCTTTCCCCCATGTGTTTGAAGTGAAGACATATAATGAAAAATTGGCCAGGCATCACTAACTGCAATATATCTTCACAGTTCACTTGTAGATTATCCACTTCTAGTGCATATCCATCACTATATAAGTAGTTGCATCATAGTACCTAGTCTCCAAATTTTCAGCGGCCTCATGGCATGTTTTCTAGGAGGCATCCAAGGTGGAAAGGCTCTGCTCTGAGTAGTCAGCATTACAGACAGTTTGGCTATGACAGAATTGGCTAGAATCTCTTATGCATTACCAAAATTATTCTCCTAGCCCAGCCTCTGTCTTCAGTTACATCAGGGTCTTAGAGTTCTGCCTTTTGAGGAGGTGAAGTATAAATATTAAGGGTAATCTAAAGAGAAGTAGGCTGTACAAGTAGTACTTCTGGCACAATCAAAGCCTGAACAAGAAACATTTCTAATAAGATTTTGAGATGGCATTTTTTTGGGAAATGTTTGTAAATGCTGCAGAGAGACATGCCACATATGAATTCAGTAAAAAAATAGTTACAAAATTAAACTCTCTCTAAATCAGCTAAATTAGCTTTGTAGTGATAATAAAGTAAGTTAAAACACATTTCTAGTTAGTAAAAGCAATTAGGTATAATTCAGGATAAACAGAGGGTAAAATGTGCTGGTCTAAACACAGACTAATGTCATTAGTGTAATTAAACACAGGGCACGTAGTCTTAAGCAGGAAAGAGCACATGACTGCATGTTTCACAGAGGGATTGCCGATTACAGGACCATCATTCTACATTTTTGTACAAAGGGTTACTGACTCCTGAGACAGTGATATTAAGTTTCAGAAAGAACCTGCATTGTCTCTTGTCTTGAGAGGCACTAGTATAATTTTTTTTGAGAAAGAAAGACCTACTGGTTCACCTATGGGCCCAGGTGGTCCAAGGACTGTATTGTCTTCACCTGGGTAACCCTAAAACAAAGATAAATATTAAAAAGTATTAATTTGGAAATTCAACCTCATCTACAATGCACACATGTTCAAATGCTAATAAACACCCAGAAAACGTACTGTGTAGATGTTAAAAGTGAATATAATACTTACGGTTTTAATAAAGTGGAAATGGTAACTCCATTTTAACATGCTCTTAGATCACAGAATCATGGAATTGTCAGAGTTGGAAGGGACCACTAGAGATCATCTAGTTCAACTCCTCTGCTAAAGTAGGATTTCCCAGAGCACATTACTCAGGACTGCATCCAGGTGGATCTTGAAAATCTCTAGAGATTTGAATGGAACTTCCTATGTTCCAGCTTGTGCCCATTGGCCCTTGTCCTGTCACTGGAAACCACTGGAAAGAGTCTGGCTCCATCCTCCTTCAACCCACCCTTCAGATACTTGTAAGCATTAATAAGGTCTCCCCTCAGCCTTCTCTTCTCAGCCTTTCGTCACAAGGGAGATGTTTCAATTCCTTAATCATCTTTGTTGCCCTATGCTGGGCGCCTATACCCTTCAGAACTGTCTCGCAAGGGACACTCTCAACCATGCTTCTGAAACAGGCCAAAGTCTGCCCTTCGCAAGTCCAAGGTGGCAGTTCTATTGACTCCCCACCTTACTTCTCCAAGAATTGAAAACTCTATGATTTCGTGGTCACTCTGCCCAAGACGGCCTTCAACCTCTATATCCCCAACAAGATCTTCTCTGTTAACAAGCAGAATGTCCAGTAGGGTGCTTTCCCTGGTTGACTCCCTCACCAGCTGTTAGGAAATTGTCTTCTGCTCACTCCAGGGAACCTTCAGGACTGTTCCCTCTCTGCTGTGTTATATTTCTAGCAGACATCTGGGAAGTTGAAGTCCCCCATGAGAACAAGGGCAAGGAATCGTGAGACTTCTGCCAGCTGCTTATAGAATATTTCATCAACCTCTACATCCTGGCTGGGGGGTCCGTAACAAACTCCCACCATGATGTCCACCTTATTGGCCTTCCCATTGATTCTTAGCCATAAACACTCAACACTGTCATTCACATTGTTAAGTTGCTGGCATTCAAATTTGTCCCTAACATCGAGGGCCGCTCCACCGCCTCTCCTTTCTTGCCTATCCCTTCTGAAAAGTTGGTAGCCATCAATCGCAGCACTCCAGTTGTGTGAGTCTTCCCACCATGTTTCTGTGACGGTAACTGTATCATAGTTTTCCTGCTGTACAGTGGCCTCCGGTTCCTCCTGTTTGTTCCCCATACTGTGTGCATTTGTGTAGATGCACTTCAGCTGGACCAACTGTCCTGTCACTTTTTGGGGGAATGAGCCCTAATACCAACCTGACTGTGCTCAGACCCTTCTGTAGTTGCCAACCTATTGCTACTCCTCATGTCTTCGCTACTGCATGGATCATCATCCCCCACCTTCACTGAGACAGTGGACTGTAAGACCTTGCTAGCACTTTTACCCACAAGCACTGGTGTGCTGTTCCCAGGCTGCACTTTAGTAATGCTGGTTTCATCCCCATTCCCCTTCAAACCTAGTTTAAAGCCCTTTCAAAGAGCCCTGCTAACTCTTGTCCCAAAGACATTTAGAACTGCAAAAGCTAAGTATTTGATCTATTTTCAAAGGCAGTGTCCTGATTTCAGCTGGGAAAGGAATGTAAATAATACCTACTGTTTTCATTTGCCATTAACTGATGTTTACTTTATTCAAGGACTATTTTCAGCTTCCCATAGAAAGCACAGACAGAACGATGGAATGGCCAACAATATATTAAATGTCATAGATGTCATGCTCAGTGTATAAATGGGAGTTAGCCAGGGGGCAGGAATCTGCAATCACTGTTTGGGACTGTGCCAGTTCAGTATGCAGTGAGAGTGACCCCATGTTGTTGTTATTATTATTATCATTATCATCATCATCATCATCTTTATTATTTCATTTTCTGTAATTGTTTCTATTAAATTGCCTTTATCTCAGCCCATGAGGGTTTTTTTTTTTCTCCCTTCCCTCCGCAACTTCTTCCCACCCTTCTTGGAGGTGACAGTGCTGGTAGGTGTGAGCAAGTGGCTGCAAGGCTCTAGTTGCCAGCTGGGGTTAAACTATTACAAGCAGCTATAAAAATAAAGTATTTGAACAATATCTATGTAATCATTTCTTTCTTTAATGAAAAAAAGCATAAACAGGTTATTTGACAAGGGGAAAAAAAGAAAATTTCTTCCACTGTTTTGAGAAAAAGTCTCAATATAGACAAACAAGTATACAGAAGACACCAACATTCAGCCTGAAATCTATTAAACTTTAGATATGAAATAAATGCCATTCAAACAAGAAGTTAACTTTTCCAGATGTTATTTAACAATATTAACAAGCTCACATTTTAAATATGATTAGGGTTTCCAAAGTGCATCAGTGCTTTTTCAGAAGTGACCAGCAAGCTAGACACTTAACTCCCAATAACTTAACTTTCAGTTATTGTTTCTGAAGATTATATCAGAAAATATTTATAACATCACCCACTAATTGCCTATTAACAGCATTCATTACAAAACTGGCCCTAATATAAGAATGTATTTCCCTGTCAGGTGTAACTCCAAACTGATCTTCATGAAGGGAATCCCCGTACCTGCTTGGGGCCATACGAATCTGTTTGCATATTTGAGGCTTAGGAGAACAATAGTTGACACTAAAATAGCAGCACTGATCCTGCCCCTAACATTTTATATTAAGCACAGACCTTTGTCCATCTTAGTTGGACTTTCAGCAAAATCCGTGGGTGTACTCCCAGCCTTAAAGCTAAGTAAATACTTAGCTGGTTCCACACTGATTATTTCTGCCGGCAGTGCTCATTAAGGGCAGTGGGGCTATCTGATACAATAAAATGTGTTTCTTACAATGGGTACCTTGTGTTTTAAAACCTGAAACATTTCAACTGTATAATTTAAACCACTGCCTCTGAATGATCCATTTCCCTGTTTTTGCATTTCATTTCATATTTTCTTACAATACTAATAAATATTGCAAATGGTGGCTTTTGCTGCATGCTGTGGAAAACAATGAGCATGCAGTAACATTTCCTCCCTTTATAATTACCCAAATCATAAGACAGTACAATCCATATTCATACCTTTTCTCCTTTGGGTCCTGGGGGACCTGGGGGTCCTGGAGTACCCTGGTGACCCTAAAGAAGCAAAACCCCCCAAGATTAGTTTTAAAAAAAAACAATTAAAGAAGTAATTAATCTTTCAGCTGTTTGTTACTATTATTTTTTTGCTGCTTGCTAAAAATGCTAAATAGTGATGTGGCACAAAATTAACAGGCCCAGGCAGAAAATGTATTGTGTGCAGGAAAAGCTCCATCCACAGAGGGAAACCAAAGGTTCTGGCAGGGCTTGGTGCAGGGCAGGGGAAATTGGCTACTTCTTGGTTAGGGCCACTGACGGAAGGTTCTGTTTGGAAACAAGACATGGCAGTCTGGTCTGTAAGAGCAGGGCTATGATGATGATCATAATTATTTTTCAGTGAAAGTCACAATATCTTTATGTCCTTCAGCTAACCTCATTCAATTGGTTTCTGTTGCTGAAAGGGAAACTGCCCAGGCAGACAGTAAGCAGAGGCAGTGGTGTTTGTTGAGTTCTCTTTATAATTAATAGCTGTAGTAGTTTTATAAGAACTTTATTCATAAGGTGTGAGATGCATTGGACAAATGAGGGATTAAAATCCGTGGTAAAAAAACAACTGCTAGTGAACTCACAAAAACCCATCATCGTTGCTTAAGGCTGACACTTCTCAGTAGGCAATCACGTGTCATATAAACACTATCTGACACTCCTAAAGATATTTGCGTATGCTAGATACAGATCGCCACGGTATTTGAAATTCTTTAGAGTATCATAAACTTACTTGGGGATGTGCGTGTGCATGAACTCAGTAAAAAACTCACCCCATAACCTGGAATTCCTGACTCTCCTTCAGGTCCCATTCCTCCTGGGTGTCCCTGTTAAATGCAATAATCAGTGACAGAAAAATGAGCTCCCTTGTAAAATGTACAATAATTACTATTTTATAAACTTATCACTTAGAAAAATCTTCAGATATTGAGATTTGAGAACCACAGACAACTTCCTTGTTAGGCCCAGCTTCATTTGGTAAAGAATATTGGGCTTTTCCCCGTTCTGTGCAAAAAATGGTCAACATTTTCAGTCCTAACCTTACAATCCCTGTGCATAATTAGGATCAAAAGGATCTGAGCCTTCAGAAGCACAGAGAAAGTCTCTTTATAAATGCTAAGTATTACAAAAGAAGCTGAGGGTAGTCCTCACCTTAGGAAGTTGAATCCTTCTCCTGAAAATATTGGCCATTAGATAGTTACTTTATCTGGTACTTCCCGTGTTCAGGAACACAGTGCTGCATTCAGTAGCCACAAGACTGGGCCATTGAACAGTGAGATGGGCACGTTGCCCCGCTAGTGCAGAGGCTGCATGTGTCTGTGCATCTATCACACAGTGTAGAGCAAGTTTCGGGAGCTTGTGATGAAAAGAGCCCAAAGTTAATGGAAGCACCATTCAGTTAACTTTGGATCAGCTTCCCGTTCAACAGGAGCAGCAGTCCTCATCTGAAATGCTTTGTTTCAGCCATGGTTAAGGCTTATTTTACGTAATAGTAAACCCCATCATTTCTCTTCTTGGAACTGGAAAGGTTTAAGAAACACCCACAGCAGTGAGGTCATATGTGGGCTGTGGGGCATGAGTATTCCATGGAAAGCCCTGCCATCCTGCTGCTCTGACTGTCAGATCAGGAACCTGACTAGAGCATAAGATGACTCCTTCCAGGTCTATGGGCTGGGTGTCTCTCTGGAAAGGTCTCATTCTGATGCTGAAAGACCAGGGCATGCATTGGGATGCAATGGCTGGGAAGGATACTGCCAGCATCTCCAGCTACCTCAAAAAATATTCATATGTGCTACAGCTGTGACTTGCCTCCTCCCATGGAGAGACACGATTCTGCTAAACCAGAAATACATGAGCTCTTAGGTAAGCGTGTTGTGTACAAACCAAGGGACCTCGAGTTCCTCTTGCACCTTTGGGACCACTTTCTCCAGGTTGGCCAGAATCACCAGCAGGTCCAATTTCTCCAGGAGGGCCAAGCTGACCCTTTTCCCCCTGTTGGTGTTATTGTATTAAAAATAATAACAGATTCATATTAAGTTTCAAAATGCAGTTTATGCTTAACCAAAGTGTATAACAGCATTATTTAATAGGAGTATTACATTTACATATATCATTTATCATAGTTCTTAAAATCTCTGAACCCAGAACTCTGCAGTGAAAAATATCCCCTGCTAAAGCCCTTCTATTATTTTGATGTTTTTTATTTAGCCAAAGCTCAACATCTTTTTATAGCAGCAGAAACTGATCTGAGTTGCAAAATCACATCCTGATACAAATTTAAATTTCCTTAAGTCCTGAATGTTATTGAATGCAGAAGGATAATAATTCTAATTGCTACTGCTAGGAAGAAAAAAAATGGGTTTGAAGCTTAACATGAGACAAGGATAGACTTGATTCAATGGAATTATTTTGTAATGTAAATTTGAGTTTCAGATAAAAGAAGGGAAGTGGGGAAGGTGAAAAATACTACCTTCTTTCCCAAACGGCCTCTCTGACCTGGATTTCCTGGTGTTCCTTCAGGGCCCTGTACATTTATTAGAGAGAGAAAAATAGATTATATAGAAAGGCCTGAAAAGATGTTTAAACTGTGCTCCAAATTGGATAACTAAGCAGGCTCTTGCAATGTAGAAAGGTAGGAGGAAAAATCACATTAACTGTGGCTGTGAGCAGGTTAGCAGGACTGTTTCAAGTTACAGCAGAAACAAGTTGGCAAGCATGAGGGATCACTAGTGAAAATGCACTTGAAAGTATGGGGGGAAATCCAGTAACGCTTGTTGACACAGAAAATATTACTTCAGGAGTAAAACTGCTTTGAGACAACCATTGGATTTAGAGAAATGAAAGACACAGGAGAGAAACTAAGAAAACCTTAGAGCTGCCCAGTGTGAAGGGCCCTGACACAACTTGCTATAGAGCAGAGACTTAATTCAGTAAGTGCTAAGTGCTAGTGCCTACCACTGCCCACCTCCTGGTGCCCATGTAATTGGGTGTGTTGCCTGCAGATAAAGGTGCTGTGGAGCTACAGCACTGCTACCTTCTTGGGCACTTCAAAAAGTGACCCTCCCAAAGGGCTGGATGCATCCACTGCTCACCGGTTTCAATCTACCCAAAAGCTCTGTGAGTTAGAGCAGGTAATTTAGCTTCAGTTTTAGATAAAGGTTTTTTTTTGAGCTGCTGTGGTAGTAAGCCAGGGTAAATATAATTTGAACTGATTTGTGAAGCTTATTTGTTGCTTTATAAGTTTTTGTTTAAGGAAAATGTAGTGTTACTCTCTTTCCCAATAAAAACCTCAGACAATTGATTATAGGAAACCAATTTCCATGTTTAGACCGGGATGTTATGATCTGTATGCATCCCTAGAAGAAGACAACCCAAAGCCTTGACGTGAATACTCCCAGACACCAGGGGTGGGGAGAGAGACAGCTCTGCAGCTGCCTTTGGAATGTGTGGAATAGAAACGTGAAAAATCCCCTGCTAACCACATCCTCCCAAACATCAAATTGCCAGAACTGCCTGTTTCATTGAGGCACAGCAGCGCTGCTGATGTTCACTGTATACAAGTATAATTACATACAACGTAGATATACCAGGGCTGAGCTGTTTTATGATAATTTCACTGCATGAAACTTATGAGCTTCTTCAGAATTGCTGACCCAAAACAGAAAAAAAAAAATAATTCGGCGTGATACCATTGTATCAGAAACCAAAATATTCCTGTAGCACACGAAGTGTCCTCACCACTGAAAGAACTCTTTTTTCCTTCACTAGGAGAGTAGATCACTGTGAAGAAGCCAATACTAAAACCAGCAGATTGTCACACTGATGCTTAGAGGACAGAGGGGACAGCATGCACAGCCGCTGCCAGCTGGCCTTCCAACTAATGTTTACTTAGACTCCATCATCACATAAGAGCTATAGAGAAGGCAGCCAGAGGACTGTGAATGAGACCATGATGATTTTTGGTATGGGACTCTTATATCTGACTTGAGGCTACATACTTGCTTTGGAAACTGTGCTCTAAAATATTACTTTATATTAAGAAGTTTAATAAAACTTCAGCAAAATAGATTTTTAGGTGGATTTTAGCTGCTAGGCATGGTGCCAGAATAAATATGTGAAATTATCTAATAATGTTGGCTACGGATCCCAATGCTCATTTACTATTTGACCTATCTACACTTGCTGCCATTTCTCTCCATCAGCAATCTCTGTTTCAGTTGTCTACAGGAACTGGTACTGACAGAATATATTTATTTAATTCCTTTCACAAAGGCACCAAGATGAAGTTAGTTAAAGAATAAATGTCTTTGAGGAACCAAATGGAATCCTGAAATTTTTTCTTTGTTCTCTCTCCTTACTTTTTATAGCATATGCCTCATTACAATGTGATTGACAAGGTAAGAAGAGAAGAGAGAAGGTCCATCAAAGACATGACATCACACCACAGGACAGAATTATCATCTGAAGTAGCTCTGCCTGGCATTATAGACCCTCATTTCTGGAAATCATCTCTAGTGCAGGATGGGCAGCACTCATAACGTTGTCTTGAAAAGACCTTGGCAGCAGTGTAGAAAGACCACTGTCAGGAAAGGCAGGTTGCTCTTGTTGTCTGTGTTGCAATGATTTTCTAACTAAAGAAACCTCAGTGTACAGGGTATTGCTTTTCTAGAAATGCTATTTTTAGACCTTCCTTTTGTTGCTAAGGTTTATTAAAAGGAATGACAGCTAAGCATGTATGTAGCAAGAACATTAGCACAAACTCTTAAATTGGAGTCATATCTTGTGTGCTCTAAGGTCTAACACAGAATCATTTAAAAGCTGCTCAAAATGGCAGTTCTTTGCCCCAAGGAACTTTTAATCTAAACTAACAACTAGGTAGCCGTGGGACAGTAATCAAAGCCTTCAGTAGGGAAACTGATACAAAACAACGAAAGATCTTACAGCACAATTTATGGTAGTAAATGTACCTTGACAAATTCTTTGGGTGTTTTGAAAATTTAAAGAATAATCTAATACCTTGCGATTCACACAGTCTCCAAATGAAGGTGAGGATAGAGACTGACTGTAGATTGCCTGGAGAGGGGAGATCTGAAGCAAGGAGATCCAGGTTGTGTCATGTATATGTCTGGATTACAAGTGGTAAGGAATCACTATCTGCTAAGAGGTCCCAGATTTAAGACAGGAAAAATGTTTGTTTCCTCTCCCTACCAACCCTGAAAAGCTGAACCACACAGAAAAGGAAAGCAAGCTAATTGAAAGACGGTAATCTCTAATTACAACAGAAAATCAGAAAATAAAAAATAAAAGAAGCAAAGTAAAGAAGAAAATAATTACACAAATTATATGAACAAATAGTCCACTTAAACCTGAAAACACTTACAGGAATGCCCATGATGCCAGGTTCACCAGGGGGGCCAGCAATTCCTGGTAACCCCATCTCTCCTTTTTCACCACCTTCTCCAAGAAGTCCTTGGTCTCCAGGGTCTCCCTGAAACAAACAAACAAAAAAAACAACAGAAAAAGCTTAGTCAAGCTGATGCCTCAGAACTACTTGCTCTTGAGAAAAGTGAATTCTCAGTCTTCAAGTTTGACAAAGAGCACACTGAAACTGAGAGGAATCACACCAGTCAAATTTAGATCACACTCCAAGTTAGGATAAAGCCCTTTTTATCTCACTGATGCGCTTTTACAGACAGATTTTGCCTCATCCACTGACAACTACCTGATGGTGTCCTCTGTGACATCCCCTGTCCTGGCACCTGCCACAGTGCTTGCTACAGCAATGACCCAGTGCAAGGAGTGAAGCAGCCTTGGGCTCGCTCTCTCCAGCAAGGAAATAAGCTGTACTCAGTTCTCCAGCTTGCATATCTCAGTCAAGCCATTCACCTTTGCAGCCCTGGGAGGATAGGTACGTGCCTAAACGGCACAGGAAAGCTTGTAATATACTGCATATGCTACAATATATTGTAATATGTTAAAACTAAGTGCATTCAACTGGGCTCTGTTGTCCTGGTGAAATAGAACAAATAAAGAGATTTGGGTCCTTAAGCTAACATGACTCCTTTGCATTTGCTGTAAAACCTGAACTTACCTTTGGGCCATCTTTTCCTTGAACACCATCTTCTCCTGGAGGCCCTGGTTCACCCTGATAGAAAGGAACAGTTGAAAACAAAGTTATTGCCTAAACTTCTTGACATAGAAGTATTGCCCTAGAAGAACCCAGACTATTTTTACACATGCTTATTTTCTTTTGGACAATTTTTACGTTGCTGCTATAATTTATTTGTCTTTATTTTTTACAGTGACAGAGTCACAGTCCTGTGAATCTCGAACACAGGAAAACACAGATGATCAACATTAGAAAAACAAGGTAATACTATGTTCACATAGCACTGGAGATTTGGACAGTAGTACTGAGATTGTTTGGTTTCAGAGTATACAACGTGTGATTACAATAACCTTAAAAATATACCTATTGTGTCCTGAAATTTCCATGTTTATATGGATAACTACTATATTGGTATGTTTAGTGATTCAGTTTATGGCCATGAAAAACTCATAATTTACCAACAGTATCAGCACCATGGCATTTTAGAATATTTGCCTTTCTCAGGTAAAGACACTAGCAACTTGCAACTTTTATTGCAGATACTAAAAAAGCAGATATGACCTGCCCTATACTAATAGCACAGTATTTCAGACAGCGGTATGGTAAAGTCCAGAGCAGCCACTGTGGACCAGTACCGGCAATTGGTCTTCTCCAAGGACAGGCATATTGTGGAATGCACCTCGCTGGAGATTTTGGGCAGGAGGAAAAGATGACAGCAACCAGCTAATGGAACAAGAGAGCTCAATGGTAAGGCTTAAGTCTGAAAGGGTATCGGTTTTGCTCTTTTAAAAGTGTCCTGGATGAAATTGGGTCTTAGCACTTTAAAAGGATTTTTCACCTTCAAAGGTAGGCAACTGTTTGGGTTAGATGATGGGGGAAAGACGCACAGGAAGAATAAGCAGGGGCACGAGTGCTTGGTAAAATCAAGTGCCAAATGAGCCATCCAAGGCACCAGAAGCAAACAAGCTGCTTTAGATTGTGGTACAGAGAGATATCCTGCTCTGCTGAGATGATACTGTTCCCATTATCTCACCTAGACTGGGTATACATACACAACGTTATTACGTGCTATGATCTTAACATCCGGGCTGGACACCCTTGGATTACCTTCATGCTCAAACCACTCATTCATGTCTCTCAGTGATATGAGACACTTAGAAATATTTCAGCATTATAATCAATATTCTTTTTAACTTGCCACAATATTACACATTTTAGTTTTCTCAATCTGCATTTCTGACACATTTGTAACATACTTTCCTTTTGGGAAGAAGATTTTTCATCCATAGCTTACCCTTAAACCTTGGTCACCTGGTTCTCCAGCCTTCCCAGCAGGTCCAATGTCTCCCTGGAATATCACAAGAGAAATAAATCATTGGATTTTAAGAGACAATATTCCTAACAATTACAGGTTTTATAGATAATACAGTCATCAAGACAATACAATTTCCTGTATGACTGCCTATCACTCTGATTTGCTTTTATAGAAATTTGAAAAGTTAAACAGCATAAGACAGAATAGTTTCAACATTTACCTTTGCGCCTGGTTCTCCCTGCAGGCCAGGTTCTCCTTCAGGACCAGGAGGTCCCTGCGTGGTACAAGAGCTACTATTACACATGGTCACCAATAATAATTTTGCAATCACCAAATAATACAGCCAAAAATGAAGCAGAGAAACATCATCAGACATTGAGAAAGATGTCTGAAAAACCAAATTAAGGCAACACTTCTTCATCCTTACTAGAGCCCAACAGAAGAAAAGAGTGTATAGGAGAAGTTCAGGAACTGCACTGTGAATCACGAATGCATTGAAGACTCAGTGGTACCACTAAACCTGTACCTTTCATCAAAAATTACTAACAGGATGAGCAATCAGTCTTTTGTAAATCTGAGGGACAAATTGATCACTGTTTAGGTTTGGAGCCAAGTAGATATAGCCCTTGGAGAACAAAAACCTTTTTGTAGTCTTCAGTCCTTAAAGAGTTAACAGTATCAGATTGCTTCTTGTAAAGTTTACATTTAAACCTCTTTTTAATAGTGAGTCAGAAGACTGGATTTTGGTGACTGAGGAAGCTTATTTCTTTGAATAAGCCAAATCCCTTCTGTTCTAAGTGAGCTCATCTCTCAGCTACTTCATTGCAAATGTGGCTAATACATTCTGTCATATTTCTTTCAAAGAGATATTAAAAACAAAGCAAAAAATAGAAGCAAAAGTAGCAGAAGACTTTGCAGCTGCTTTTCTTCATCTGCAATTTGCAAGGACATATGATTAATGCTGTTCTACTGTCTAATTGCAAGGAGAAAGATGCTCCCCCCCAAAAAAAAAAATAAGGTGGTATTTGCTCAACAAAGCATTCACTTTCTAGGTGCAGATGTCACGAATGTACAAAGACAGTGCTTACAACAGAAACAGCTGCTTATTTTAGACATTTTTCTAGGTAACAGCTTTAAGTAAGTGAGCCTCTTGGCAGCTCATGATATTTAAGTCAGTTGCAGATGATTAAAAAAAAAAGTTTATAAAAACATTGTCCAGGCTTATTTACATGCTTGAGTGTTTGTAATTACTACATAAATCATTAAAAGCTCACCTCAAAACCCATTTCTCCAATAGGGCCAGCATCCCCTGGTTGTCCTCTTGGACCCTAGCATTAAACAAAATTTTAGATGCATCACTCAATTAATATTAAATTACATCGCCTTTGTCTCTTCGGAACTCGTCCACTTGGCATAAAGAAGTGTATTTCATTGTCTTTCCTCCTGAATCGAACAGTGTACGTAAGTACCATGATGGCATACAGTACTGAAGACCTCATTGCCAATCCTGACACACTGAAATAACAGATTTCAAAAAATAGCACAGATGTCTCCTCTTTTAGACCAAAAGTAAATTATTATCTAAACTAAGCTCTCTTCTTGATTAGCTGAGACTTTGTTTAATTAAGGTTTGTTAGACTGTCTGGTTTGCTTTGTGGAAAAGCCTACAGTCTGGTATGGAATTAACTGAAAACAACTACTCTGTGCTTCACTGGGAATTTCGGAATGTTTATACAGGACAATCACTGGGGTGTAATGGACTGAAAGCTGCAGTCATTTTGGTAATATTAGTAATCTTACTACAAGCATTTTCTTATAAGCCCTACTCTAAGTAATAAATCTACTGCAGTAACACATAGGGATCACTTCCCAAAATGGCATGCTCAAATTCTGTGCACACCAGATGGACATCAGAGACTGTCCATCTCTGCTCACAGTGTTGGCTTCGTGTGCTGGAGGGTAGAGGTTGCCTTAGAGTTGCTTATAACTGATTCCGCACCCTTTCTGAACACGTCAAGACAAACCAACCCCATGGATGTATCCAGTCTTTGAACTTTCACAAAGTTCATATCCATTTACCCCTTTGGGACTCATCTGTGCTTAAGAATGTTCTGAATTCACAACGTTTAGTTGCTCTATTATTCTGATGTAAAAGAAAGATGCTGCTACCCACATCTAGGATAGAAGCCTTGTAAGCAAATATTTACTCTTTTTTGTTTCACTTCCTCTTACAGACTATGCATATGGTTTTGCTCCTTCTGATGACTTGGGAGCGATAATGTGAGTATATTCTTCCCTTGTAGCAACAATGTAAGCTGCATATTACTGAGATGATTTCAAAAGACCCATATATTTTACCATATGGCTTCATTTAAGTGTGAACAACTGAAATTGCAGTTAATTTCCCGCTGAGAATTCACTTGGTCCCAAACTAAGTCCATCGATTTTCATTTGCAATAACTCCATGGCATCCCACAAGAAAAGTGTCACAAAGCTTAAGTTTGATTCACAAGTCAAGTATTCCTTCATAATACCACCATGGAGCTAAGTGTGCTGGCCTGGTAATGCATCTTTGCCCTGAGACTTTCAGAAGACAAAAATTGATAGCAATACAGGGACTACTTTTACCCATTAACAGTAGGTAATTTGCAAAGAAGAATTTTACTGAAATGTCTGTCAAGTAGGTAAAGTTGGAGTGCAATTTAGATTAAGCCTGTTTCTATGAATAGTTCTAACTGTTTATGTTTCTCTGCTCCCCTACTAATAATTTGGGGTTTTCTGCTCTGTGCAGAACTAGTGACAGGGCCAGAGAAACTGCTTCAGCAGCTGGCTTTCATGTAGTGACCAGCTGACAGAAGATAAAATCAAGCTACTTGGATGGGCAGTTAGAAAAAAGAGCCATGCATTTCATTTCGTAACATCTTGTGTCATCTTCATGATGTTTTTCTACCTCCACAGATCATTTTCTGGAAACATTGTACTCTTTCATCACTTGAAATAAAAGGTATCCTGTTCACAGGATAAGCTTTTCTTTCTTCTGACATTGCATATGTAAAGTCTACGGCAATGAGCACAAAAGAAATGTAGGTTGCTCAAGACTAGCCCACTTAAATTAGATAGGGCTGATAGTCATTCTATATTTATGAAAATCCAGACTTGACCGGAAAAGGCAGGAATTTTACATATAAGCTTTGTATTTTCAGGCTTTCAGATGTCACATGAAGATACAACAAATAAAAGAGACGAAGTAGCAGGAATCTAATAATAACCATCAGAAAAGAGATTTTCTGTTGTAACATTTTTTGACTCATACAAGTTGTCAGCTCAAGTTAAGTAGCCAACTATATCCAAACAAAAATTTACCAAAATAAATGTTGGTATTTTTCTACCTTCGCAAAATGTGCAGTGGCTGTTTGTAAGCATGATGGCCTATGGATTAGTAGAAATAATATTTAATTATATTAGAAATAATGATAATGAGTAGAAACAATAAACTTTTTATTGACAGTTCATTTTCAAGATTTAAATTAATTATATGTCATTTGATGTGCAAAATAACTTTTCAGAAGCAACAAAACACACAATTTTTGACAATTTATTAGATTTTTGCACTATAAACCACCAGCCTTCTCCCAAGTCCCCATAAGACAGCATACACACAATTTTTGACAATTTATTAGATTTTTGCACTATAAACCACCAGCCTTCTCCCAAGTCCCCATAAGACAGCATACACTGCTTCAGTGTATTTATATAATCTGATTTACCCCCAGAGGTGGCGAGGCAATGCTGTTCCTGTCACAGCTACACCTTGCAACACTTTGCTTATATTTGTTGCAGAGTCTGCATGATCTTCTGTTACAATATAGCCACAAAAAACAAGCATGGCTTTGAAATAAAACAATCAGAACAAGAATGCATCCATCAGAGAAATGACTGAGGTTTATTATAAGTCTCTTTTTTTGTTGAAAACTTAATCTGCCAAATAGATGTGGTCCCAGAGTTCCTGAATAACTATCCTAAAATTTGCCTGAAAAAAATACCAGTAATATCTGTACTGGCACAAACATTTACATAATCGATAATGTAAACGTCTACCTCAATGCAGTTTAATGCCACAACATTGTGATCCAAATTCTGTCATGCTCTCTTATGCTGTGCACTCCCTTACTTCAGTGCTTCCCAACATGATCAACAGGCCTCCTTATGAACAAGTTACGCAAAACAAGGGAGGCAGACTCCAGCCCTGCAGTTTTGGAACAATTGCCACACAATTCCTATCTAACCACAGCTGGCAATGCTGAGTCTTGGTAAAAAGGAGCTTGAGAGTTGCCAGGGAATTCAGTATAGTATGTGGAAAAAAATTTTAGCAGTCATAAGGATCAACTTACTGGCTCTCCCATTGGTCCCCTGTCTCCTGTGGTTCCAGGAGGCCCAAGCAAACCCTGGAAGATTAAAAAACAAAAAAAACCCAAAACAAAACAAAACAATCACTGGAAACAAGCTGTTTCATATTCTGTGAAAAGCCACTTCCTCTCCTATTTCTCCTCACTCGATAACTTACTCAGAAACATCTAATAAATACTTGTAGCCTTTATATCCGGTTGACTTGCATTGCCACATCACTATCTCCTGTGGCAGGTGAGGGAGCCCTGAATAAATACTCCCTCAGATTCTTTTACAAATGTATGGATCTTAGCTGACCCACCATTTACCAGTTCCTCATCATTCTCCTTAGACTCATGTGCTGCTTGTGTGCGCAAACTGGGCCTAAACACAATGTTATGAGTGTCCTGCCCTACAAAGTCTATTGGAGATGATCAGTAAGGTTCATAGCCCACTATTCCTTCTAGCTCAACTTGTGTCATAGTGTAGAACATTAGATTTCCATTAAAAGAAGCCCTAAAAGGAGGAATTTTCTCCTATACACGTGATATACATTTTACACAGTTGTCTACATTTATCCCAACATTGATAGTACACATCTATTCTAAAATCTATCAAAGAATAATTTTTCCACGTCACAATGACAGCTATCTTTTCTGCTGCAATTTGCTATCATATTGTATTCTGTGGACCATGATCCATGGAAACACTGGTTTTATAACAGACTAGGCCACATTCACACTTACTGCCACTTCTACCCTTGATTCTTTCTACAAATCAATGCAAGCCATACTGTTAGAGTTTTCCAGCTGCTCTAAAGTAGACAAAATCCCTCATGACTAAACGAAACAAAGTATGAGATTTTGTGATTTTTTTTAATTTGGACAAAGTCCTAGAGAACTTCATACTCACAAGTGCACCCTGATCTCCTCTTTCTCCTGGATCTCCAGCTTTACCCTGATAAAAGAGAAATATAGGAAGACAAAGGTGGTTTCAGATAATTTCCAAACACAGAACTGTGTTAAAACTTACTACAAAGATTGGCTCCAATACTTACAATGAGCCCAGGAATTCCTCTCTTTCCTGGATCCCCTCTTTCTCCCTGATAAACAACCAACAATGTGTAAATTTTATGTGCATTTGCTAGATAAATGGTATGCAGTTTAAATGCTGGGTAGCTCTGCAGAAAGTGCAGATTAAGTCTTAGATGGGCTAATACCATAATAAGGAAGTCCCCAAAGGTGGCAGAAATTAAAAAAATCTGCTCCTGGATTAAAAAGAACTTTATGGCTTCTGACACAATTGGTTGGTTGGTTGGCTGTTTCCTTAGCCATGGTGGTCTCAATGGTTTGTATATTACTGAGCAATGCAAGCACTCACCTTAATGCCTTGTGTTCCTGGTTCTCCTGGAGGACCGTCTAGGCCTCTTGGCCCCTGAATAGTGAACGAGTGATTTGGAATATTAATTATGCATTATTTTTTGTTATCATCATGGAGGTACAAGATAAGCTTTAGGAGAAGGGAAACATAGTTTGTTAGCATGAAAACCAATTTTCATTGTATGCTAAGTGTGAAAGCTTCAGAAAATAAAGTTTCTGGTTTGCTGAAATACGAATTTAAGAAGAAAGATTTTTTGAAAAATAAACAAAATGTCAGTTGGAACCAGCCTGCAGGCTGATGTTTTCTGCTCTCTTCTCCATCCACTTTATATGCATGCAACAGACACATATTTAGAAGAATTTAGATGAGCACTGATTATATGGAGTGCTTGCTTTTGAGTATAAGTTGTATTGCAAAAATCTAGCTTGCTAGTAAGACTCTAAAACAGGCAGATAAACCTCTTCTATTAGTAAACCACTTTGATGCAAGATTAAAAGCAATTTATAATCTTGCATAGCGAACTGCTCTATTGTTAGACTAAAAATGTCTCTTGTAAATTGACTTTTTACAACCATTAGAGGAACACAGATAATCAGTTATATTTTTGCATTACAATATAACAAATATTTACTGCCAAAGCGAAATGATGATTTAAGATTGGAAATGTAAATTCATTAGTTTACAGGCAAATAAAAAAATGTAAATGCATTAGTTTACAAGCAAATAAAAATCCTTAAAATAGATCATGAGCAAAATCGAAAAGTATTTTATCAATGCTGACTTAGGAACTTATTTCCAAAATTCTAAACACCATGACTGTTTGGGTATGAAAAATAAAATTTAAACCAGTTAATAATAACCTGAAATGAATGACCACTTTAAAGCAAGAGCTTGATACGTATCAAGACAGAGTCAGCCTCTTCACAACAATATGCAGTGGGAGGATGCAACAGAACAGCTTTCCTGCTGGCATTTGGGCCGGGCTGGCATCAGAGGGAGGTGGCACACTCAGGAACAGTGTGTATGTGGAATCTTTTAGGTTTTCCTCCTGAAATGGAAATCTCTCAAGAAAAGGCCTTTCCTGTGAGCTGATATATAATCACAACCCCTGGCAGAGCCAGAAACATCCCACGAGAAGCTATCTGTCAGCATTTCAGCACTGCTACTTCTGGCCAGCAGGAGGGAACACAGAAACCATAGGAAAAAGAAAATGAACAGGCAGGGAAAGCTGTCAGAATACTTTTTGATGCCTTAGTAGTATGGGACAGCTTTTATGAGGCCAGAGTGAGCCTGGCCACCTTTCTTGTTCTGGTCTAAGCCAGGGGTGATTATTTATAGGCATTTTTTTTTTATGCTACAGGTAAATAGAGGCTACAGAAGACACTCCAGGTTCCTGCATGGCTCTCAATGATAGAGGTCCCAAACCAAAGACTACTGAATTCTGTGGAAAAAACTCCTGGTGACTTCAACGCACTCAGAGATCAGAATCAAAGCACTAATGCTGTTTTGAAGAGTGATGGAGGCCTTTATAAGGACAAGAAGAGGGGGCCTCACATTATGTAACTGTGTAAGCCCAATTATTGTAGTAATAGCTGGCAAAATTTAAAAGAAAGCTAGACATCTTGATCCAATTAATGTCTGGTTACTGCTCTCTGCTTTTTCCTGTAACTGCTATCTATAAAGTACACAAAAAGAGTTGAGATGAAAATTCAAGGGAGACTAAGCAGGCTTAGAGTCCCATGATCTGATATTCTTTTCAGGTGAGAAAGAACCAGAAGAGAAGGGACAGGAGGAAACTCCAAGATGGAGTGAGGACAGGTCATTAAGCTGGGGAGTAGAAGAGGAGAGAAGCCCATGGAAGAGCTGTCGAGGAATCACCTAGGGCAACATCGGAAGGGGGAAATTGAGAATGTTAAGCTGAGCAATTGCAGGACAGTTTTAGTGTTTCTCAGACTTTTTAGATACGTGACCTGTCATTTGTCTTTGTGCATCCTCCACAAGGCTGATCAGGGGCTAGAATCTCGAGATAAAATATTCAGGGAGGGGAAAAAGGACAAGTTTTGATTGTACAGATTTCTGTAATGAAGATATTTTTCTCTAGCTTTTGTCTTCTGTCATTAATAATATTACCAGATACAGTCTATGAATGCTTGCGGCTTCCTTTTAGTCATAAATGGGGTCATAGCCCACAGTTTGAGAAATGGTCCCACTGGGAGACTGCACAGATTTCTCAGTCTGTGTTATGTTCGTAACATAGCAGTCACATAGTTCTCCACTTCCATGGAGTTCACATCTACAGCCCAATCATTAGGAGGAGAATGACAACTGAACTCATCACTAATAATAAAATCAAAAGGCCTACCATTCACAACACCAACCTTCTACTATATAATTTTGGGCTGAAACCAAAGTAACAGAAACCACCGTGATGCTCAGCTTCTGGCTCTCGGCCATGCCTGCCTTTAGCCAGCCACTGAAGGGAGTGCAGGAATCCAAGGGAAAGGCAATTTAATATTCTAACAAAAGCACACCATAACATTTCTATAAATAGCATGGTGTGACTCATTATTGGCACAGATTAATTGGATCTGTATCATTTCCTACTATGAGGAATAGTACAGAATGAGAGATACACATGATTTGCCTGCTGTTATTTAATTTAGATTGCAAGAGAGCTGAGGAGTAAGGCTGCCAAACAATTGCTACTACTTTTTTCTTTGGCATGGGTTCAGCTTTGTTTCTAAAATGGAACATATCACTTTGACAACTCTAGGACGATAAGCTGAGAAAAAGTTCATCTAAGAAGCAAGAAGCACCAATTAACTATTTTCGTGCTCTCTCATTCAGCCTCCAAAACAGAAGAAGAGTGAAAATTACATAAACACACTATGTAGCTACTTCTCTATTTTGGTGGTTGACATAGAAGAATAACAGAAATTGACATTGATTTGAGTCTCACTTTCTTTGAACAATTAAGACAGATAAACACAATCAGTTACTGAAGTATAACACAACACACCGATCTCGTTTCATACAGCCCTGAGGTGCACACATTTTTCTAGGTTCTACATTCCCTGCTGTGAGAAATACAAAAGATATCATTCATTAGAACTGAGCAATGATGTCCTTAAGTAATTGAGGTTCTTCATGCCAGTACAGGCACACATGACACAGAGATAACCCTACTGGCTGCTACAGACATAAGATGCTGTTGCCTGACCCCAAATTTACAGCGCTTCACTATGTCATTTATCTGCATTCTCGAAATTGAATTTAATGAGCTGCATTCCACAAAAGAACAAGTAGAAAAATTATTGCTTTTGAGCTTCAAAACACCAGACATCACCCTGAAGAATACTAACTGCTAAGAATCTTAGCAGCTATTGAGAATTTTGCTTAGGCCTCACGCATTAATCTAATGACACAGGAGCTCTTTTTGGCAAACTAAGAGTTACAGTTGTATTAGTCAGAGATTACGGTGTGAGCTAAAATCAGAACCAGTCTCTGACATTCTGGTTTTCTTCTCCCTACTTTAGCAAACAATAACAACAAAAAAAACATGCAACAATGGCTTCATGGCAGTCTACACTGCTACCAGCATGCCTTCCAGGCTAATGTATATCTTCCTTTTGGTCACAGAGAGAAATTCCTTCTTTTAGATACATATATTCCCACCTTTCAGTGTCATTCTGACATTAAAATATCCAGAAAGCACTGTCTTCCCTTTGTGTTTTCATGAGATTAATGCTAAAAAATAAAATGTGGGTCACAAAAGGACCCAACCTGACACATGATTCCAGCTGAAGTGCATCAAGTCTTGAGCACGAACTGAGGAAGCTCTGTGACAACACTACGCCCAGTGGCATATCCCCCCAAATCCCCTGACAGTGGATTCTCCAGGAGTCTCCACAGACTCCTAGACAGCCCGCCTTCAGCTGGCCAGAACTCCCTGGTGTACTGGAGACTGAGCAGCTGGATACTCTCGGGCAGAAGTAGGCTTCTGGGTAATCTTGGATGAGAACTGATTGCTGAAAGGTCCAGAATTTATGATGAAGGAATTCTATTCTGTGACAGTGCAGAAGCAAAGGGTCAGCACTCCTAAGACTTCCTGCAGATTCCAGCTGTGAAGATGGGATGCGTTCTTGTTTCAGTACACAACAAAGGGGAATTTCCATATGCTTCTTCTTAACTTCTGTATGGGACTGTGGTATGTATTTTTCCGAGGCCTGTCAGGGTTCTGGCACAACTCTTTCTGAATCCAGCAATGACAAACCCCAGGTTTCAGGGCCCCCAAGTTATGTTCCTTAAGCAAGATTCCATGTTGGGTCTGATATTTTGATCTTGAGAGCAGACAAAATTCTCAGTGGCTTCAGTGGGAGTTTGTTTGCAGAGCCTGAAGACCTAGGTCTGCTCTAAGACCCCCTTCTGTGAAGCATTCCCAGTCATGCTGGATGGAAGCAAAGGCATAAACCACAGCTCCAAACTGGGTCTTCCACAAAGCTTGGGATGTTTGGGATTTATTTTGTCTGATCTTTAATTATAAGCAATGTACTCCGTGATGTGCTGCCAAAATCACAGAGACAGACTCCCTCAAAGATTCCTGTCTTAGTTGGCAGATGTGACACTCCTTAAAAAAAACCTATTTTTTACCTTCAAAACAGAATCTAAATTAAAATAAGTTGTTCCCTTGTAAAAACAATCACCAGGTAGCAGATGCTGCTGGAAGGGAGGAGAGCATGCAGGGGAGGACTCGCATCCATGTCAGTAGCTTCGCTCTGACTCTAGCTCTGGTGATGCTGGCAGACAGACTTACCAGGAGGGAAGGAGCAGAGGAAGGGTTTAGAGGGGAATGCTATGCCCAGAGGAACTAAAATGCACAACCTGCAGCAGTTCAGTACCCATCTGAGAGACAACTATTTACACTAGATTACTTTTGAGCTAGTCTTCAAACTCACTGCATACTATAGGCCACCAGTGAAATTGAAACTCTGGTTGACTGATAGGGCCCCGAGGGATTTTCCTTTTTAGATAAAGCCCAATCATCACCATTTTACTCTAAAAATGACAGCATATGGGCACTCCTCACCTGGTGCCACCGGCTTGTGTGTGTCCTGATTCAGCATAGCACTTCAACATATATTTCCCTTTCTGACATTCTCCTACTGAAATCACAGAGAGGTAAGGCACCTGTTTCTTTCATTGAATTGGGCCACTGAAGAAAAAGTGGCACCAAGCTGCTACTTCTTTTCAGCCTCCCAATTGCTTTGTATTTCTGCTTTGATTTACATTTTCAAACATGCCGTAAAGGAAAAAAGGCTGGTTTTCCCTCCGCTCCTCTAAATCAAAGCAGAGATTCACACTTCTGTCAGAAGGCTGCCTTCATTACCAACCTTGGGCTCCCAGGAGCCCCTAGAGCCTCTCTCCACTGAGCGCATTCGTGTAAGCACCTTTTGAAAACTTCAGGAGCTACTTCTCTGCTAGCCAATGCCTAAGGTTGGATGCTCCTGCTTACACCAGTTCTTACACCAACTAGTGTAAGCTCCTGCTTACCCTAGTTCCCTGTGCTTAGCAGTGGGGGTGGACTCTCACCCTCTGCAGCTAATTAAGGTTTCTCTTTGAATTTTATTAGACATGTTGCATAAACAAATATATTAAGCAGGTGCCTGTGAGGTGTAGGCAGCTTTTGCTATTTCTGCATGTAAAATTGTCAAAGTAACACTGTATATGTCTTAGTGTATACAATTTTGTGGTTGTTTCTTTTTAACAGATAATTCATTATTAAATTTTCTATTATTAAATTAGCAAATTAATTCCCAGAAATAATGTTTTTTTCTAATACATCCTTTGAAATAGGCTTTAAAAAGCCATATCTGTTGCCAGTGAAAAATGAAGACTATTTTTAGAAGATCATACAGATTTTCTCTGATGATGGCAGGCAGGTATGTCCTTTTCCATGAACTGCTGAGATAACTTCCTTAATCCTAAAACCCAGACTCTGACTGATAGGTAGTTCAGACAAGCACAAGAAGTTCTAAGTCTATGTACATATATGCTCAAATCTGTTTCAGCCATTTAAGGAAATAGAAGTCTGGGAGAAATTATACTCTGTCTGACATTGAACAAGAACAGCAAAAAACCAACCCAAACACTTGGCATTGACAGCTGGAAACCTCTCTAACACAGGGTAACCCAGAACAGAAATTATACATTTCATATGCTACATTTCACAAATTGTTCCTACAAACTGCACCATGAACAAAGAGATAAATTAAAACATATTTCTTCTGAAAGAGGAGGAAAGTGTACTAAAGAAGGAAGATTCATTTGAAACATCTGAAGTTTCTCATATGAATAAACCTGTTAGTGTACCATGAAGTTGCTAAGCATTGTATATTTTAATATATAGAACATGCAAAATATTGTCTATTTCAAAATATAATGTATGCTCGAATACTCAAAATATGGTTTCAAATGTTCCATGTTAATACTCAAATACATATAATATATTTGGATATATTATTTTTAATATAGTTAAAATATAATTTTTACCCAATCTTTTATGTAACAGTTTAGCAATCATGAAAAATGTAGAACATAAAGTTAATAAATTTTGTAGTGCAAAGTTTGCTAATCACAATCTTTTCTAATCTAAAACCTTATTTAAAATGCAATGTTATGTGTTTCTCAACTACCTATCTTTAATTGCCATAAAACCTCCAGAGTTTACAACTTTTCAAACTTTACCATGTATATTCCTAGAAAACATACATATTGCAATCATAGAGGAGGACAAAGGAAGGTTGTAATTGTATTTTGCTAAAACAACAAACATTTCTGCTTCCTGTGACAGAAAGAAACCAACAAAATTATCTCACTGACAAGGATTCAGGGACTTTAGCAGGAATGAATAATAAGCACTGCCACACCCTACCACCACCTGTAAAGACGCACTGGTCTAGCCACTGATATACAAGTCATACATCTCATAGGAAGCCTGGACATGCTGTCAAACTGCCAGGTGAGGCTGGTGTTAGAAGGGTGTATCTTAAATGCTGTCCTTGACAAGCTCTGTACACCCAGTGAGAACACAGTTCCTCGTTCTGCAACCAAACTAATTTATTACTACGAATGGGAAGCACTCCCTGCAGACACCTCAAGTTTGGACTGCAAAAACATGACCAAAAACACTCCAGGCAGGAAGTGCAAGTGACTGGTGGGGTTGAAGAAGGAAAGTGATTATGAAAACCACGTAACCAATCATAAAATTTGCAGTAAACAAACTGCAATACTTTCTCTGCTACTGATTTTATGCATTGTGATCAAATGCTCATACCTATCAATGAGAACAGACGCCCTCTTCATTTATGTGGGCTTTGGATTAGTATTTTGTTTACAATGAAATGATGGTTCCCATTTCCCTGATAGAAAAGCATGAAACAGAAATGCCAACCTAACAGGAGGTCTGAGATTGTAGCACATACTACTTTCTGACTTTGTTTCTTCTTTTCTCAGAATTATGTTTGGGTGATTTCGATTGTCTTTCCAAAAACATAAATGACATGCAGATAAAGAAAACAGTCCTTAAAACTTTGAAACTGTCCAACAGTATTTATAAATGCTGCTATTTGCATATAGATGTATACAGAATATAAGGCCAGCAGTCATTTTGGTTCTGATCCTGCTCTCAGATGAAATCAATGGCAAAAACTTATTTAAGTATAATGTGAGGAGAAATGAACATTCGTATCATTTCCTGCACAGAAATACAAGTATCATCTGTCTGATTTCAGTACAAATGGCTTGAGTCTGGAGGACAGAGTTCAAAGGAAGCAACTGTACATGCATTAAACATCACATTCATATAGGCAATGCACTACTCTGCTCTTAAGTAACATGAAACAACATCACTTACTCTTCTTCCCTTTGGTCCCTGTGGCCCTGGTGGTCCTCTTGCCCCTGAAGGTCCCTACATGTCAAATAAACTTATTATTCATTGTCTTCTATACATGGATTTCTGAAAATTACAAGGCTTAGGCACATTGAGCAATAGTCAATGCAACCAATACAAATCAGCCATTTTCACTTGTGGTTGAAATTTGATTAACTGTGTTAGTACAATTTATCTAGAAAAAACTAAGTAAGAGAGTCTACGTAACTTTATTCAGAATAAGAAATAATGATGTGTATGTTGGAAAAATTACTTCCATTCAAAATCCCTAAATTGCTACAGGATATTTGTATTTTAGCAACATTATGTTAAAAAAAACCTAATAAATTCTGATTGAAGATTCACTTTTTCTCTGCACTGAAGACCCATAGCAGGCAAATTATAACATAGTTATGCACAGCAAATTAGAATTTTTTAAAATTAAAAATGAAACTTAACACATCATGAATATGTTTAAATTATATTAGGCATCAGTATATTAAAAATAAAATTGTTGGGCAATTATAAACCACCCTTAAAAAATTCTATTCCCCTACTACTTGTCTCAACTGAGTGATTTTGAAATGGATGAGCCTATAATATAATGAATTTTCCAGTCTCTCATGGATCAACTTGGTAAAAAGTAGGTGAACATACTTTGCATCTGGATAGGTAAATTTTCATGACAGTGTTAAAGACTGCAGTGCAAATTAGAAACCATTTGTTGTTTCAGCAGCGCAAAAAGATAATTTGAAAATGGCACATTTTATGTCAAACGAAAGCACCACTCTATACCTACAGGTAATCCTTCTGGCCCCACGGGTCCAGGGCCTCCTGGAGGTCCTGGATAGCCCTAGAGTTGAAATATAGAAAAGACAGAACAGTTTTATCAAAACTGTTATTAGTACAACAATAAGTCCAATTACTTACCTGAAAAATTGGAGGTAAAATAATAAAATTATTAATCTTGCAAAATTTGTTCCCCAAATTTTGTTTAGAAAACAGTTATTTGTTTGAATATATCATAATAACCATTAAATCAATGTAAATTTCCTCCCCCACAGGCACTAGCTGTGGGCTGTACTGAAACAAAAGCTGCTGAGGTCTAAATGAATTTCAAAATCCTCACTTTAAAGCTGTGACAATGGGAACAGAAAGCAGACACAGCTTGGTGTGGGCAGAACTGATCAAGACAAAATGCCAGGAACAGTTCTTGTCTGAGGGCTACAATGATTTACTACAGGGAAGGGCTCTCACTGCTATGATTTAAGTGGATTTATTCATGGCAATAAGCATTATTAACAGTTGAAAAAAGTAGTTGATGAGATTGGATCATATATTAATAAATTCTCCTTCATTAATCTCACTAATAATTTTTTTTTTCATGGATCAAAAGCAGCTGGTTGAAGGTAAATCTAGATTAGAGAGATTTAATGAAGCAGGGAATGGTTCAAAAATTGTCTCCTGCTGAATGGATCATTAAATCAGTCTGTAGCCTGGGGATATTTAGTCTCCTCCTTGCCAATAGATGCCCAGAAAGGAATTACTGCAAATATTCAATAATAATGTCCATTTCCATGACAAGCACATTCCCCACTGCACCACACTTAGTTCCACACCTGCAGCCTCTACAAAAGGCTGCTGACATTTCACCACCGCCTACCACATCCGTGTCAGATGGTACAGGGTGCAACACATTGTACACTGCCTATAATCCCCCTGTCACCTCTTTGGACATGGGTAAGTCTGTAAGTGTTCTCTATACATTCTGGAGCCATCACAGTGCAAACACACAACCAAACCCTAACTGCTTTTCCTCCAGAACTTAAACATGACTGTGACAATGGGCACATGTATAGTTTTTTACTTCTGTGCCCCAACAACCTACCTAACATGACAGCAGCCTCTGGACTGGCCAATGCTGCATGAAACATTGCAGCGTCATTTATGCCGAGTGGTGTTGTCAGAAATCCAGTCCTCCCATAAGAGTGGCACCCAGGGGCTGTCTGGGTACTCCTGTGATGCTAGTTACCAGCTGCCTAGTAGAATAACCTGTGCTACCCCAGTCTACACAAGATATTGTTATTTTACTTTCCCTCCATTATTTACCTCTGCTTTCAACTAATTGTGTTTAGGGTTTTTTTGACGCGAGGCTTGTTAGAACCACTTTTCAAAACTGCAGTTGCTCTGCTGCTTCATTCAGTGGATCACTTTGCAATATCACTTCTACAGAGGGGGTAAAGCTGCTACATGAAACTTCCTGGGAATCATAAATACTGCTCTTTTCCATAAGAAAAAAAGGACAGTCAGAAGGCTGAGAATTTATTTCTCTTTTGGAAACTAAACTATCTTTGTAAGTAACATAATTATGGATTCTCATTATTTGTGACTTACCATGACACCTTTTTCTCCAGGAGGACCTACTGGTCCTGGACTGCCTCGCTCTCCCTTTAACAAAGAATTAAAAAGAAAACAGTGAGTGCTCTTTCTCTGACTTGTTCCATGTCCACTGAGCCAGGCACACCTGGCAAACAAGGCTAACCTGCAATAACAACACCACAGCAATCCAAGAGGTCTTTTGTGAGGGCTGTACCACATAGCCTAAAAAAGATTTTGTTGCTAAAGGCAACTTTTTTCAGTGCACAACACCACTGGTTCAGGGACCGCACTCCAGAAACAGTGCAGAGACTTTTTTTTCCCACTTTTGTTGCATTTTCTGCACTCCTTGCTCCTAACAAGCCCATCCATATTTAAAGAACAAGATAAAACTGAGTTTCTCTGATCTTCTTTTCTTAGAAGATTGAGGAAGAGATGGTACTATATCAGTGTCTCTTGTGAACTTCAACTAGCATATGCCTTTTCTCTTTGTTGGGTGCATCACATTTACAGTTACGTTATGTTCTTTAATCTACAAAATTCACCACAGCACACAAGCAAAAATGAAAGCTTTGTTCCTTTCTCCATCATTTCTTCAGTATGTGTTAGGAAAGCACAGATCTAAAAGCAAGGCCAGCCCTTCAGCAGCTGCAGAAACAATTGGAGTAGGGGAAGTAGAAAGGGTCTCTTTCTTGCCTTGCGTACTTTTTCACCTTTTATTCATATAACTTCTAGCCAAACATCAGGCCTCGCTGTAGATTACCCCCATACAAAGATTATACTTCTACTGCAGATAGTCCACAAAATGTAGCGATAACACTCTATTTTATTTTATCTACTGTAAAGATACATCTCTTTAAAACAATTATGCTGGAAGTATGCTTGTCATTTAAATCCACATAGCATGTTTACATTCTATTTAACCCATAAAAGGGGAAGACAATAAATTCTAGAGAAACAGCATAGCAATAATGACAATTATTGCACCAATAAGAAGCTCGCTTCCATTGGCTGATGATATATTAATTAGTTTTCTACTGCATTTTCCCTCCTAGTTAAACTAGCAGCAGTAACCCAAGGTAAGCTTCATTGGGCCAAGTGTAATTATAAAGAACAAGAATGCTTTGATACTGAATTCTAAGATGACACTATGATTAAATACACATGGGATGTCTAAATTTTAGTTTTAACATGCAGTGCTTTCCACTGATGCGTTTCCTTTCATAGACTATATAAATTATAATTAGATTTTCACGGAAGTTCTAATACATTATTAAGACTTTCTCAGCAAAATATCGAAATAGCAGCCACCAGTCTAGGTGGAATAATTCAGGCCTGCAGGGAAAAAGACAAATGCTGCCAGATCATTCTGACAAACACTTATGGTTTTATTATAATTAAAGCTGACATGCAGTCCAGTAATAGTTTCCTGTTTTTCAGTTTTAAAATACTTCACCTAAATAAAACCATGCCAAATATACTTAAGCTATTTATTCTGCTCTAGTCACATTAAGTTTGCAAAACTTTGCTTTCATAAACACAACTATTACTACACAGGAGACAAAACTAATGATGTTTTCTCCTTTACTCAGTTAATGCATACACCCTAATTTTATCTTTCTATTTTTGTTTCCATTATGTGGCAGTGAAAAAAGTTACTGCTATATAAAACAAGTATAATTTGTGCCAGTTTCTGTGAATCTATAGCAGTGGATAATAAAGTAAGTGAACAAGGTATTAAATCTATCAGGTCTAAATTAATTGTCAAGTAAAATCAAGGATACAAAATGTAAACCTCAAATACCAGCATTTGCATTACAGTTTACTACATCCTGGTGCCTTGAAATAGTCACAGGAACGTTAGTTTTGTTGGTGGTCAGAAAATGATCTCTCACCAAAATTTTACCACCCCAATGGTTTTCAAAGCTGATTTTTGCTGCTGAGTAGTCAGATACATTATTGTACCTTTTCACCAAGGCTTCCAGATGGCCCAGTTTCTCCAGGTAAGCCAGCTGATCCCTGTACAAAAAGTAAGCAGACTTTTATTAGCATGATGTCTATACTAGTTCCTGGTTGGCAGCTGCCGAGCAACCTGGCAGCAGAGGACGGCACATTTCTTCATCCCAGAGAACCAGTGGTCTATTTGTCTAAGTGATTCTGTGGGCGAGTGAAGACTGGTAACAATCCGGGCTTAAAATCCATGCAGGAGGATCACTGCATCTAGACACACCAAGAATAAATGGCTACTGCTTGAAAAAAAAAAAAAAAAATTACACTATTGAATATCATTATATATTGTGCTACCACCTAAGGTCTGCCAGTGAGCTCAGCCTTGCAGTACTAGAAGCTCTACAAACATACAAGTAAAGGTGATAATTGCTCTGCTGGTACTTCAGTCTGACCACAAATCTCAAGGGAATAAATTCTTTGGAACAAAGTAAAAGCCAGTGAAAACAAAAATGGTATGGGATCAGGTGCTGTCAGAATTTTCCCTTTAAGCATTGTAGCCCCAAATGCCTTTGAAGTCAAGGAATCAGAGCCTTTAAGTCCTTTTAAAAATGAAATAACTCCCTCCTGAGGCTCTCCCACAAATTTACACTGGATAGAACAAGTACCACCATATGGAATAAGAAACAGGAGAGGAAGTACTTTAAAAAAGTTTACTCCCAAGTGCTTGCAATACACTTTTTATTATCAAGTGAAAAGAAAAAAACACTAAATGTATAACACTATTTTCAACTGAAAAGAAAAAAACATGGTGCAAGGCCCTAGTTGAGTAAGTATGCAACAGTGAGCTTGAAGAAAAAGCAATAGGTGCCCAGAGAACATTACGTTCATGAAAGATGTCAGAAAGACAGAAGCTCCTAGGAGTGACATAATACACAACTGTACCATCTTTGTAACACTCTAAAAAGCAAAAAATATTTGCACTTTAAAAAGTGCAAATAAAATGGCAATTGCTGTCTCTACATATGCGGGGACATACTAGCTTAAGTACTACAGTACTGTCATACTTTAGTGAGTTTGGTTTTTTTAAGTGTTACTTCAGAGCTCATAGTCAGCTCACATTCCTTTCAAGATCCTAGTAGTAGTTTATTCCATAGAAATAAAGTCATAGCAGAAAGACAACATTGCAGTTTGAGATCTCCATCTTTGAAAAAAACTCAAATTTTTTTAGCTTTTACTGGTATAATTTCAATAGAGTTCAGCCTCAAGCACCTTAACATAACAGATGCAAAGTAACTACGGTTTTATGATGGCTTTTTATTTTCTTGGGCTGCTAGCTCTTCCAGAAATCTCATAGTTCAAAGGCATTGCAATAAGCCATTGATAGAGCTGCCTTTCAGGCTGACAATACTGGCACAAACTACTTTCTGGAAGGGGCTAAAGAGATAAACAGGCATCTCTACAGCCACTGGATTGATGCTTTATGTGTGAGAACTTGTGTATTGTATGTCAGAACTCAGACGTCTCTTGGCAGCAGCCAAAGATTCATCTTTATGATACTGGCACTAAGGCGATACCCAGACGTCACTGGCAGGAATGAAGGACTTTTGTGACAACTCTGAGAGCTACCACTGCTACCAGTCATGGCCAATAGTGGGCATCAGCACCAGGCAGAAAGCTGCAAGACAAAGAATTACCCTGTACTCTTGCTCATCAAGATAAGGGGGGTGTAGGTACAGTTTCAAAAGCCTAAAGACTAGTCACTTTGATTCTCTTATTCCAGAAAGGACAGGAGACATAATCAGAGCCAAGATGTAACCCAGACCTATTCTCCTTCCACAGAGACACCCCTGATCTACCACCCCTGATCTACCAGCACTGAAGATGCTGATTAGAAAGATGGGTAGCTGTGTCTTACCCAGCAGTGAACCACTTACTTATATACACATACATTTACTTATTTATACATATACAGCCCCTGAGCAAGCTCCCTTTTCAATTAAAAAGTATTTCTGACTAAGTTGCTCTGGTCTGAAAGAGAAGGAATGACTAGAAGCAGTGACTGTGAATGTGCTGTTGTATTACTCAGCACATTAAGTCCAGCCTACAACACCTTCCACCGTGAGGACAAAACTTGGCTATTAAGCAGCAAGTTTCCTAGACACTGGCTGTTCCTCAGAAGAAATGAGTTAAGTAAAGAAAATGTACAGTAAAAACACTAAAAGAAGCAAGTGGATTTTTGTTGATACGAAGGATGGGAAAAAACCTCTGCATGAGTGGAAAAGGTTATATATGAAAAGCAAAAAATTAGTCAAGACGACAAGAAGAATTGAAGCCAGTGAACAGTATAGGCAACAGGGACTTCAAGATGAATGAAAGAAGTTCATGACAGTTCAGGACTACCACTCCTCCATCCAAAATGGAGGGCAAGTGCCTGACACTGAGATAAAGCTAGGGCAGGTAAACGCAGAGAGCAAGAGAGAGGGAAAAAGTTTACTTCGGAATATAATTTTGGTCCTTAGAACAATTAGTAGCGTGCGGTGAAGAGAAAGTGCAATCAGAGAGCAAAACATCTGCACCACCAACACATTAGCCATAAAGTGCTGTTTTCCCTATGGACTTTCTTAAAGATCACGTGACCCCTTAAATCCCAGATTTGAATTGCTTTATTATAGAGACCAGCCACTAAGACTGGATTGAGGTTTCAACCCTCCTCCTTATGTAAGAGAATGAATATAGTCCAAAGCAGGTTTGTTGAGACAGTGTCTTTCAGCATTCCTTCAATCCTTTGGGGAGCAGTGGTGGATTCCAGAAATGCAATTGAACGTATTAGGCAACAGAACAGTAAATTAAAAAAACCCTGAAATGTTTACAAAAAATCATTGTGGTTTTAAAGCTTATTAAAAATATAGTCATAAACTTTCATTTATAAGGATTTGTGTAAAAATCTCCAGTGACAATACCAGCATTTTAGAAACCTTGACAGAAGTATTTTTGTGTAAAATGAATCAGAGACCAGATCCCACAACTAACACATGCCTGAGAAAGACGAACACATCTTGCCAGGGCATATACTCTGTGTTTGAAACTGAACTGTAGTTGAATAATTGAAAACACATTGTACACTTAAATGAAACCCAAGTGTGGAGTGGTCCATTGAAAAGCTTAGTAGTGAGAAATTCATACTCAGCTGGTCCCAAACATTCCTGTGGAAGCAGTTACCTGTCAGGTTTGACACCAACATGTGTTCTGTGATAACTGAAAATTTTCCAATCCAATGCTATTTCATTTGTAGTTCAGTAGTTTTAAACATTTTTATTCAACATTCTTTTCATGAGATAAGTAAATTTAAAGTATTATCTTGCCACATTTAACATTTTTCTATTAACATCTTTTGGTATTTCCAATTAATTTTCATCAAAATTTGATCTGAAGCTATGCTCAATCACTTCACTCCAGATACAGCATTCAGCAAAATCTTTGCCTGCTCCTTAAGAGTCCCAATGAAACATTTCAAGAGCCCGTCAGCTTCATACTTCATGAAGGACTATATACATTTTAGCATAGTACTTAAAAAACCCTAAATGAGCCAGCATTTAGGTCTGATTTTAAGAGATCCTTGAAGGATCCTTGAAGATTTAAGCCAACCAAAGGTGACAGACAAGAGGAGGAAGAAAAGCGGATGCTCTATCAAACAGCTTCTACTATTTCACACCTAGCTCTTAGATAGAAATATACCTCTAAAACTCATAATATTATAAAAATTATGTTCCAAGAAATTAATAATAACTTAAGTTCTGTTTTGCTAGCAGTTGTGTTTTGCCAGTACAAATTATGTACTATTGCTAGTACATAATGGTACTAAACCAGTTATTTTGAAAATCAGTCTACCTGGATCCCACTCTCATAGGCACTAATACTTGGTATGCTCATGCAAACTTCCAACAAATGTGACCCAGATCAGGCTTGGACAAAGATTAGGAAGAAAGCATGATGCAGGGTTTACACTGGCTGCTACTTGGGCTTCAGAGCACCTGCAGTAGAATAAAAGGTCTATGAAAAAAAGATGCCATGGATAGCTGATACCTGCTCTGGCAAAAAAAATCTTGCTACTCATCAATTTCTGAGTGAATTTCTATCAGATCAGTGCTTTTCACGTGACTATTTTCGATCTGATCAAAAATGGTATATTGCTGAACCACAGACAGGCTTTTGAAACCAAAGGCTTTCAATAGAGCCTTTCTGTAGAACATTTGCTTACTATGGTATCAGTATCAGCTATGAACTGAATGGAGAAGCTGTTAACATTAGAGGTTACGCTTAGAAGTAAGAGTAACATGAAGCTTTAAAGAAAGCCCTGTCTCCAGAGCACTGGGAAAGCTGAATAAAACTAACCAACGTAAAATCTGGGAAAACAGTTCTGCAAATGTCACCAAATTACACTCTGGTTTCAAAGAATCTGTTTTTTTAATGCCATGCAAGACACAGGTACAAACTGAACTGCATCTTGGAAAAACATAGTTTTGGCTTTTATTACCCACCCCTTCAAATTTAATTTTTTTAATTCTTGAGATGTTTAAAAGGAATTTCATCTTCAGGGAACAGAACAGAATAGGATCAATTTTGGAGGATATATTTTCACATAGAATGGAGAAACTTCAGCAATTTGGATAATCTGAAAGACCAAATAAAGAATATAAAGTAAACTGATGACAGTTACTTACACTTTATTGCCAGTTCAACTGTTGAATTACTTTTGAATGTATTAGTGACTAATTCTACATTTGCCTTCTAATGGAACTTTAGTTTGAATTATCAAAATCCAAGAGTAGACTAGAAAATGGCCCCATGTTATACCTTGGCATCTGAACAGCTCTTGGCTGACAGCTATGCACACTGCAGCATGTATATTCCACATAGTGACACTGGCTTTTGGTTGTGTGGTCCTTTTTTATTATTCATGCTGGTAATTCCACCTCTAAAGTTTAGAAACTATTTCCTACCTCGTAACCACAGTACTAAAAGTAGTATGAAGTGACCATGAGATCCGTAGCTGCTTTACCCAGGATTTTGTTGGGAAGTATTTGTGAAAAGCAGATCCTATTTTCTTCGTTTTGACACTGAGATTTGGCCACCTGTTTCACAAGCATTTTCTGTGTGTTGAGAAAGTCACTTGGTAATCAGAGGTGATAATCTGAGTGAAAATCTATACTTTTTTACTGCCAGTGGAGGAGATGAATAAAAGCAGAGATGCACCATATTTGTACCTCACAGCTTCATTCAATTTTTGAATGAACTCAAAATTTCAACTACCTGAATATTTGAAAGGCAAAATGTACTGGAACCATTGCTAATTTACAGCAGTTTTAGTAAAGAAATAAATGGGTTAAATTTTGCTTCCAGTAAGACCAGTATAAAGTAGGGTAATTCTATTTGATAGTATTATGCAGAGAAACCCTTGCACTTAAAATGAGATAGCTTACAAAGCACCAGAAGATTGTGCTCAGTGACAAAACTTTGGAAGCTAAACTGCAGATGCCATGTGCAGATACTATTTCTCTACATATTTCTTCCCAAACCATCAGAGTACGTGAAATACATCAGTTAAATTCAGACAGACAGTAAAAGGGACGAACATTGAAAAGACTGGATATGTGCTGACACCTACACTATTACTGAATAAGTTTAATGCATTTTGGAATAACTTGAACAAGTGGTGTTCCTCAGGGCTCAGTGTTGGGACCATTTCTTTTTAACATCTTTACTGATGATCTTGATAAGGATATAGAGTGTATCATCAGTGAGTTCACAGATAACACAAAGTTAAGCGGGAGTGTTGATCTACATGGGGATAAGGAAGCTCTACAGAGAGACTTGAATAGATTGGATGGATGGACGGACCACTGTTAACAGTATGAGCTTCAACAAGGCCAAGTGCCAGGTCCTGCACTTGGGCCACAACAACCCCATGCATCGCTATGGGCCTGGGGAAGCGTGGCTGGAAAGGTGCCTCACAGAAAAGGACCTGGGGGTTCGAATTGACAAGTGACTGAACATGAGCCAGCAGTGTGCCCAGGTGGCCAAGAAAGCCAATGGCATCCTGGCTTGTATTAGAAATAGTGTGACTAGCAGAAATAGGGAGGTGATTGCCCCCCTGTACTCAGCACTGGTGAGGCCACATCTTGAGTATTGTGTCCCGTTCTGGGCACCTCAACACAAGAGAGATGTTGAGGTGCTGAAGTGAGTACAGAGGAGGGCAACGAAGCTGGTGAAGTGCCTGGAGAATAAATCTTTTGAAGAGTGATTGAAGGAGCTGGGACTGTTTAGTTTGAGGAAGAGGAGGCTGAGGGGAGACCCCATCACTCTCTACAACTACTTGAAAGGACATTGTAGAAAGGTTGGTGCTGGTCTCTTCTCACAGGAGAAGTGCCTGAAGACTGGATAAAGGTAAATATCACCCCAGTCTACTAAAAGGACAAGAAGGAGGACTGAGAGAACTACAGGCTGGTTAGTCTCACCTCCATCCCTGGGAAGGTAATGGAGCGACTTGTTTTATATGTCATCTCCAAACATCTTAAAGAACAGGAAATTATTAGAAGTGATCAACACGGATTTACCAAAGGTAAGTCATGCTTGACCAACCTGATAGCCTTCTATGATGTTATAAGTGGATGGCTGGATGAGCACCAGAAGACCAAAGACCAGAATTTTCATGATAGTTCAAACAATTCCTATTGTATATCCTAAAAAAATCAGTTAAAGCCCATGTAATCTTTTCTTCAAGCAAAAGGAATTGTAGTTTCTATTCTCCGTGAATTAAGCAGCCCTGGTGCCTAATCCACCTAATTTTTACTTCTGCAGGAGATGTAGTAATTGTTTTCTAACATGTTCTTTCCTTCTGACATACTCTTACAGGCTGACCATTTTCACCTGCTTTTGAGCTGCCATTGACAGCCTGAATATCACTTTT
>VXBJ01003405.1:279312-352473 GCA_013400055.1 Nycticryphes semicollaris
GTGGGGTGGGTGGAGGTGGGGCGCAGGAAGCAATTCTAATTTCAGCTTCATTTCCCTTCTGCTGTTTCAAAAATGATTTGCAACTGGGAAAACTTGCTGACATGTCTTTCCAGGTCTTAGTTTGCTCTTTTGATACCAGTTGTACATGTTGCAGCTGACAGTTCTACCCTTGTACTCTCTGTCTCAGTATGTGCATAAATATCAGTGATTTCTAATTCAAAGGTGTATGGGCCAAGTGCTGAATTTCTGCAATGGAGCTGGCAAGGAGAAATTGGAATTAATTTGCACTTAGTTACTCAGTGTCGCCCCGTCTGGATAAACACTAGCATTACCAAATGGTACCACAATCCTGACAAGCAACTGTTTTAAGTTGAGATTACTTCAACTTTTGTCACAAAAGTTGAGCAATGAATCATTTTCTCAAATTATCCTGACATTTTAACACAGACAGGTCACTTGTATAAGATGCTTGAAGCTGGTTCCACTATCTTAAGCAATCTCTCTTCAACTGGACCTGATGGTCCTGCAGTTAACTGCCTATCTTGCAGCAAAAGACAGCCATGGAATCCTACTGCAGCTTTGGGCATTGCTTAGCCAAGCTGCATCACCCAAACCTGCCCACATTCCCCTTTAAACAGGTCAAATGCCAAAAAATGGGTTCTTATTGTAGGACCTAGTTAAGGAATAGTGTCTAAAGTTTGCCTTTAGGCACATTCCTGATCTAGTATTAAAGTCTGTGTCATTTTAAACTTATGAGTATTGTGAACATTTTGTAAATTTAGTCTATCCAGTTTCCACACTGGACAAGCATCCAAAAATACTCTGGCAGAAATGTGCTCTGAAGAGTCAGCAGCTTAATGTGACCTATGAAATGCTGGACAATATGGCTTCTAGCCTATTGACAAAGCTGTATTTCAGCACATACCCCATCTTACTAGACTGAATAACGAAGCACTACAGTCCAAGCATTAATTTAAAAGTTCCCTGCTTTTGCACAGTTGCCATCTGTATTTTCCTAAGCAGATATTAAGCAGTACTTGACCTGGAAAAGCTGCTACAGAAAAGCAATAACTAGTTTGGCACCTCAGGCAGCAGTGACAGATGTATTAATCAAAGACAGAAGATGGATGATACCAGGAAAAGTAAGAAAATGGAAAGAAAAATATTGGTGCAACCCTTCGGTATCAACAGCAGATATGCACTTGTGTTTCATGTACTAATTCGCTATGAATTCAACATTTACAGGATTTATAATTGCAAAGTTGCTTCTTTTTGACTGCTTTTCAGGAAATACATTAATTTTATTTTGGAGAACTGGAATACTGTGATGGATTCCCCATTGCTAGAAAAACAGTGTCATATATTTCATCATGGACTTAAAAGTATGCATCATATTCTGTAATTTTAAAAACTCAGCCAATAAAAATCATGAGTAAACAACAAACAACAGATAAGCCAAAGGTGTGTGGGGGGAGAGAATGGGTGGTGCAGAAAGAAGAAACCCAGAATTTATTAGACATTGGACTTCCTATAAACATTTTAGTAATTTCTTTTTCCTTTCACCTTTACTATGAAATACATTATACAATAATTTCTTGGTGCTATTTGTACAAATCCTCTTTGTATTTGGTATCACCAAGCATCTGGTAACACAAACTTCATAAGGCATCAATAAGGACAGATGCCTTACTCCATACCTGCTTTTGGGCTCCACTTCCAAATCTGTCACAGCAGCTAATAGCATTTCTACCTTGCTCTTGTACTTCTGTCTTTCAAACTTTTATGTGTGTGTGTATGTGACATGTTTAACTGCAGAGATGTCCAAAAGTCATCATGTATGCCACCAGAGCCAATACTGAAAAAAGGGAGTGGATTTATCTGTGAATTTCAAAGTTTGTATCCTCTCTGCACACCAAGGAAAAGAAAAATTACTTGTTAGGAACAGAGGCTGGTGAAAAGCTGGAAGTAAAAACGGCATCTAAAGCGTACAGAAGTGAGTATTTTGCATCAGGACTCACATCTGGAAAAAGATTTTTCACTTATGAGAAAAACCAGCCTCTTTCTTCTAGTACTTTTCAATTTACTTAGAAAAAGCCTGTTACAGATTACAGTGATGAATAAAGTAAAGGAAAGGGATTTTGAAAGGTCTTCCTGTGAGTTCTGCTGAGTGTGTTTGAATGGCTGTTTCCTGCTCTTGGTGCATTAGCCTTAACCATAAGATAATATTATCCCCCTAAAGGTCAAGTAGTGGGTGTTAGTTCTCTGCTGGCAGATAGGGCAAAGGTAATGTGATATGATCAAGGACCTGTGAAACTCATTTGATTAAAATGCATGTACATAATCCACAAGTAAAAATAAAGAGTATCAATAACTTCTAAACCACTTCAGTTCCCAGTTCCCATGTCAATCTGTATCATATGAAAATTCTCCAGACAGCAAATATGGTAATTAATGACAGGCCATAATTATCTTTCTTTATAGCACTGTAACAGGGCTGCAACATATTATCTTTTGGTACAAATAATGTATTTGTTATGGTATTATTACAGACTGTTCCTGACTACAGTTAGGTAGTTAGTATACTTATTGTATTATTCATCACTGCAACATATAATTATTGATTATGTATTTGAGCTAGTGAATATTACATTTATATTAGAATGGATGTGATTTAGCAGTGAATATTAGGTTCATACAAAATATCTGACTTGTGGAAAATGTGTGCACTGAATTCAAGTTCACGGAGGAGCAAAAAACAAAGTCCATGACAAATCCAGAAACTTAAGGTTAAGTACCTAGCTTCTGTGAATGTTTTATGTACTATTATTAATGGAGTGACTTAAGATTGAGCTTAGCTTTGTCTTTCATTGAGGATTTTGGTGCGTGTGGCAGTCCACAACAGAGTAAACGCCATCAATTTTCCCTAACATGGGTGAAAAAGAGAATTGATATGTAATAAAAACTTCATTTTGCTCCCTGTTGGGGAAAAGAAAAAAAGAAAGTGTAATGTTGGTAGAAAATTGCTCGTTGTATAAAAAATGGGCAGGAGATTATATCATTGTGTCCCAGCACGGAGTCATTTCTGCATCTCTCCACAAAAGCAACGTAGTATGATTTCCCATCCATTCTCCTCTACTGTGACATCCTCATTCCCTCAGTACTCATCCACATTTGCTCTAATCATTTAGCAATATGAAACCCCCCACATTTCCCAAATGGTATAAGGAAACTATTGCCACACAGCTGTGATTACAACCTAACGAAATGAAGGTTTTGCTATGTATAAAATCCTGAACAAAGCTACAGATCAAGCTGTTGCTAAGTATACTCATGTTTAGAGAGATGCTGACTGAGTTTTAGGTAGAGCTTATGGTATTACATGGCAGAACTGGAAAAGGTAATGACTTTAAAAAAGAAGGATGTGTGACTGTGGATCACAAACCGAATAACAACACCCTTATTGCAAAAATAGGCACTTGTATACAAGAATATGGCTTGTAAGAAGCAATTTTTCCTTTCTGTCAGTTTGAGCAGTAAACTGGAGTCATAGATGTTTAGATGAATTAGAAACAGTCTACAGGAGAGTAAGAATGTGACTTAAATTATCTAGAAAACATGAAAGGCTAAGTAAATTGGGACTGTTTAGCCTGAAAAGGAAGAATTAAGGAGGCACACAATGAAAACCATCATCTGTAAAATGCTGTTTCCAGCAGAAGAGAGGGTTACACAATTGTCAGAACTTTTTAAAAATAAAGGTAGAGAAGCCCTGTGCTGCCTGCAGGTTACGGAGCTTTCATTCTTGGAGCTTTTGAATTACTGGGTAGTCAGATATTTGGAGATAAGTGATCCTGCCCAGGCAGCAGAGAATGGACTATGTGTCACCCCAAGGTCACCTTGAGCTCTGTGATTTTATGGAGGGTAGACAGACCAAGTCTGCAAAATACATCTTAGGCTAAACGTAGCCTCTCAAATGATTTAACTGGAAATAGATCATTCGTTCATTTACTCAAACGTGCTTTGGAAGATCTCTACAACTACCTGTAATGTTCACTCAACCTATTAGGACAAAAGCAGAATTAACTCTGGAAAATACTTCAAATGGGAAATTTCTTTAAATAGTATGATTCTGAAAGACCACAAAGGTATAGCCAACATTCTACAGCTTCAAAGAAAGGCAAACTTCATCAGAAAGTTACTGCAACGAATTACTCATTCACTCTCCAATAAATGTAGAATTAAAAATAAAACCAGAAAGAGAATTCAAGCTTACTGCTTCACCAGTTTTTCCAAGGCTTCCTTGGTCTCCTTGTTCTCCCTGTTAAATGTAGAAAACAGCAGATGTAGTTCATTAGAAAAGTAATTTCTTTCATATGTGTATATTAAGGTTCTCTGTTTTCCTAGGAGTATCTTTATTTTTTAAATTAAATCTGCCAATTAAAACTTTAAAAGCTAAAATTAAGCAACCAGCAAAAATTTAATTTTGTCAGTGGTGAATTTCAATTTTGTAAAAAGATGTCCAAATGTATTTAGTACTTGCCCCAAAAATGAAAACTATGTAGTAATGACTAACTAAATATATCAAGTCAGCAAATACTATAAATGAATGATTTTTTTATTTACATCTTCCTTTCAGCAAGTTACCTTCATTATTCCACAACAGAACTTCATATTCCACAAGGATATGTGTAGTCATATCCTTTCACTGACATACCTGCTGCATATAGCAATGTATAATTGTACACAGCTGATACTTCACTTTTTTTTTGTACATAAAATCGTCACTTACCTTTAGACCTTCTGGTCCAGGATCACCCACATAACCTTTCTGTCCTGGCTTTCCCTAAAATAATGTTTAGAATAAAATATTGTAAATATTCAAAATATATGCAAAGACATATTGTTTAGTAATAGTTAATACCAATATTTGATCTAAGTGCATTTATAAATCTCCATCTGAAAATACACTGTTGATTATTACAGCAAATACTAGCACAACAAGCAGAATCTGTATTAACTCTTACAGCAGTTAACACTGAGGAAAAACAGTCACAGTACAAGAACTAAACACATTTCAATTTCACTTAAAAAAAAACATATTAAAGAGAGACAGAAAAGGCAAGTTCATGTTCTCTCACAGCTAATTCCAGCAGAACACAGATTTACACTAACTGAATTTGATGTTTAAACTTCAGGGACTGGTATCATAATTGTACTTCTTCAGCCAGACAAAAATCAGTCTCTGGGCATGTGAGAAATTCTCTATATGGCTTAAAATTATGTTGTCTTAGTAGGTTCCACAATTTGTCATATTAATCTTTTTTATCTCCCTCATCCACTCTCTGCCTGCCTGAGTAACTTCATTTTGCCCTACAAGCTCCAACAAATATCACCACTTTAGGAACAGGTTTTTGGTTTCGCCAATGGATTAAAACATGGCACAGCCAGGAATGCAGGGAAAAAATACCACAAAGAGAAGTTCTGAGAGACCCAGATAAAGGAAGTCATGTTTTTCCACGAGGTTCAGCAAAGAACAAGTGACGGGTTTCTGCAGATTACTACATGCTGATTAACTACTTTGCTGCAAAGAATCTTAAGGTCTTTCTAGAGAGCGAGGCTGTAACATAAAAATATTTTAAAAGAAGTTCAGTAAAAGAAACTAGTGGCCATAATTAACTACCTTAATAATTTTAGTCATATCAGAACTGAATTTGAGTTACTAATTGTGAAACTTTCTTGGCTGTAGTACCCAAGCTATGTACTAACTGCAAGGGAAACACAACTGATGCAAGTCGATCAGAAAACAGAACAAGTGGATTGAACTGGTGAAGCACTTTGAAACATACACATTTGGCTTTAAACAGAAACACGATACAACTGTAAATTACAGATGGAGGAAATGCCACTGACAGAAGGTTAAATTAGGGATGGCTGCTTTTCTCCTTGCAGCCCCTGAGAAAATCACTCTACCAGGACAGGGTAATCCCAAAGGAAATGTCTGTTTCCTAAAATATTAGCTGAAAGTTCTGCCCTTCCCTTTCAGGGAACAGCAACAACCTGTGATTCCTTTCACATCGCAATGGGCAGATAGAGGTGTGTATGTTTTAATATAAATATTTCTCACTATCACTCTGTTCCTATCCCTCCCCACAAGATCCTCACATGCATTCAGCCCACAGGAAGACATATGCTACCTTCAAAAAATACGATGGTGAGAAAGTGTGACAGCTTTGAGAGCTCTTGCCTCCATCTTCAGGAGGAACTGTTCACTTTATGACTATATATATAATTTTTTTACACATGTACCTCAGAAAGGAAGCAACTCACAACAATTCCTTTTTACATTCTGGTTTAAAGCAATCTCCCCCTTTTAAAGGCATTTTTGCATTTTCTGCTCCAGCAACAAAGATGCAAAAATAAAATAAAAAAAAAAAAAAAAAAGAAAATGCATCAATGCCTGCCCTGACTGAGCTGAGCTACACTGACAGTTACAGTGTTAGCATCTGGATAGCCTCTGAGAAAGAGAGTTAATTGGGAGGAAACTGAATAAACACGGTCACTTCTTTAATGTGTCATCTACTGTATTTTCACAGGACAAATAAACCAATACTAAAAAAAAAAATCAGTTTGTTTTTTTTTTTTTTTAATTTAAGAGAATATAAGTATTTGACTTTGGAATAGAATGGGTACAAAGGTTTGGAAAGGAATGAATGAAAAATCAAATTGTATGATTAGATTCATATAGAAAACCTCTTCCTAAATTGAAGCATATGAGCTCTGTAGAACCTGAGATATATCTCGAGTAAGTGGAGAAGTATCTTCAGCTTTGGCTTCACTTGTTTTAGACATATGAGAATGCTTTTTGAAGCTGGGACCTGAGAACCAGAGTGCAGGCTCATATTAACCTCCTATTCCCAAAGAGTATGATCTGTTTTGCTGGCAGCCTTGGTCAGGTGAGTGCCAGTGGTTTTGGTCTCATGCATGTTTTTTTAAAACAAGTGTTAGAAACGAGGGCAAGTGGGAGGGGAGGAGAATAATGAGGTGAAAATTAATGGCTGCCTGCTTGGCCTATGCCTGAACCTGAGCTGGGGGTTGAACACTTTGACCTGAAATCTACACAGTAGAAGAGATGAGGAACTGCAGAAATGCTAGAAACCTGCTCTATTACTGTCCAAGAGAAAACTCAACAGTTTAATAAGAATAATCAAAAGTTTTAAATATATCACCTGCAAGGATACTCTACCTAGTTTAGACAAACCCTAAGAAAGTCAGGACAACTGGCTGGAAAGAGGACTAACCTATCAACCATGCCTACAAATAAGGTCTGTAAGACAGGAAGCAAGGTTATAGCAAGAAAGATGCAGGCAAGACTTTCAAGATAGAACAGCTAGACACTAGAAAAACAGTCTGTAAAACAGGCAAAGGACTGAAACAGACTGCCAAGGAGAATGAAGAATCCCCACCTCTCCAAGCTGCAAAGTAAGCTAGGGACACATCAGTCAGTTAAAGGCATAGTGACAGTTGACTGTGCCTCGGGGCCACGCATGGCCTGACCACTTCTTTAGGTCCCTCTCAGAGACGTCCCCTGCCCCCATGGCTACTTCATTAGTACAGTGACAACACAGTTTTGATAGCATTTACTTTCAGATGTAGCGTTTACTTTTTTAAACTCCTTTCACAGAAAATGGAAACAAAGCCTATATAAATGAAATGCATGTGAAATGCAATCACGCAAGCATAATTTAGAAAGACAGATGCATTCAGGAGCTTATTGATTCAGTCCTGCTAAACTAGATCAGATTAACAACTTCATGATCTGGACTCTCCCTCTCCAATGTGTTCACTCAGTCTATTTACAAGCAGGGGTTAAAAAGCAAGGACAAGCAGAGATGGGAGTGGAGCTGGAAGCAGCAGTGTGACCAAGTTGGCCCGGAGCTGTGAAACAGCTGGAGTCAACAGAAGCCATAGGATTCAAGCAAGAGCAGATAGGCGCCGAGATGAAGGGGAAAGGCACGCGGGGCTCCCCATCAAGCAAAATACCCATTTGCCCTACCTCTCATTTCAGGAGGGGATGTTGGCCAGCAAGCTACTAAAAAAATTTAAAATCTCTAGAGACAAGCCCACGCACGGGGCCCACCTGAGATCCACACATTCTTCTCTCAACAGTTTGTTGAGAGGGAGAGAAACCCAGGAGCCATAAGACATACCAATGGTGTACACATTTCCCATTGAGAGAAATCAAAACCAAAATAATTTAGGTCAAACTGACCCAAAATAGATTAAAAATATTTCGGTTTGCTAGGTTACACAGAAATTTTTCCTCTTGGGTCACTTTGACACCAGCTGATGGTGGCCTCTGCATGCCTGGTGATGCAGAGAACAGAAAGGTAGGTGTCTCATTGCCCATTAGTCACCCGCTGCAGCATCTTCTTTTCCGATTGCCACAGCACAACATGGGAGATGCTGTCCAGCCATGAAGCCCTGCCCAAGGAGGAGACTCAACATATGATGCAGCCAAAATAAAAATTTCCATGAGGCTCTTGGCAGAAGCTTAGGCAGATTAAACTGAATATTGAACTGAGTCATAAAGTGTTTTGAAATTCTGTTCAATGTTTTGCATGTTTTCCTCAACTGAAAATAAAAGTGGAGTTTTTTTGGGGTTTTGTTTTGTTTGCTTGCGTTTTTTTTTTAACATTTAACCCCAAATCATCATTTTAACATTATTTCTAACAGAAACCAAATTATTGGCTTTGACTGGCTAACAGACTTAAAAAAAGACAGAGGAATATATCCACAATGGGACTTTCCCAAGTTCATGCAAGAAATGGGAAGTCATCCAAAATGACTAAGCCAATGATTACCACACACAAACAAATCAAGTAAATGCAGAAGATCATACTGCATTTAATAAACTTAACAACACTACCATAGTCCCTAATGCAGGCTTAGTATTCATTTTTAGCTGAGACTTTTTCTAAAAATAAGCTTCAAGTCCGCTAAAATACTTAGACACTAGTACATTTTTATAACTAACAAAACTATCTGTTAGTTTTAAAATTTTATCTTTTAAAAATCAGCATTGTGACATTCCAGCATTACTGTTTTCAGCATCTACCATAATAGATTGAAAATGATTTCTTAAAGCATCAGTCCTTTACATTTCACCCTGTGAGCCAAGTCTCATGGTGGGTTATTCCCCAATTTCAGTATTTTGATATATTATGTGCATCATGGCTGTGATTTCCTCTTAAATCCTTCACGTGGAAAACCATTTCTCCTTCCAGCTCTGCTTTGAGCATGTGCTGAGGGAAGAGACATTTATTCAGGAGCTGCCACTTTAACACAGTCACTTCTCACAGTAAACTTACCTTTTAAAGCGATACATCTGCTGAAAAATAGCTTGCCCTAACAAAATTTCTTACACTTACTCTTGGGCCAACTCCTCCAATAGGTCCATCTGGTCCTACTTCTCCCTAAAAAGAAATCAGGACTTAATAATCTTGATGACAAGTCTAACTTTAAAAAAGAAAATCTGTAGATAACTTTCCATTTATTATACCATCTTAAATTTGCTTCAGATGTGTTTGTATGAGTCCAAGTCTGATAGAAACACAGTAAGAGAGAATAATCTAATTTCAGAAAAATTCATTAGCCAGAAAGCCATGCCTTATGTTGCCACTAGATGCAGCCAGAAGGGCTGTGAAAATGTTGGTATACCTACAATTATAGCAATATTTTCTCAATTTTGAGTACAGAGAGACTCAGCAATGATGGGTTAACTTGTTTTTCTGCCCTGCAGTTACACTCTTCTAGCAACATATGACACTTCATGACTATAAAAGCAGTAGGAATATTCCTCTTTTCTATTCCATGTTGCTATGGCACAGTTGCCAAGTTAGCCAAGCCACCTTGTCAGTGTTTATCCTTGTCTTTTCTCAAGGATGGAGGGAGGCTGGGGGTCAGGCTTGTCAGGTGTGTGAGGGAAGAAATGAGACACTGTGTCTGTGCAGCTGAGGGCATTGCATTAACTCTTCGGGGTTCACTCATTACACACCTATATTAAAGCATGGATTTGTATCAATACTGTGCCAGGATGTCATGCTGTGATCATTTTATGGTTCATTGATCCTCCTCAATCTGGAATATTTTCTCCAGATTGGGAAGAATTACTACACAATCTTTTCAATTACAAGCAATAGGAAACAGAGAAATTAAGAAATCCTATCTGTAGCTTCCTGGCTTCTAACTAAACAGATCATTTTGCCACTGTTAGCTTTTACTCGCTCAATATCTGGCATAGAAGCCCATAATTAAGCTACTTAGAAGCCTAGAGGTCTATTCCCAGAATCACTGATTAAATTATTTCCAATGTTAATTATTTTTAGCCTAAGAGACATGAGATTTTATGATGATTAACTCAATAAATTAAACAAATTGTAAGATGAAAAGCCACCTTCCTCCCCCTTCAGTTAAAAGGGATCTATTTACTTAAATGTATCTGGTATACTGTCATTAAATTGATATATAGTTTCTGTCTCCATATCACCATCCCTAGCCCCAACCTCCCCAGGCACACCCATATCCCCAGTTTAACTAAAAGAACCAAAACTGACTCTGGAAACATATTATCTGAGATTCCACTGAAATAACTAAAATAAACAACATAATAGATGCACAGCCTTATAAGGCTGATAAAACTTTTCTGCAACACCCGCAAGAATTAAAAAGAAACTTGAAAATTTGCGTGACAGCACCATAAACACCTAACCATTTTCATCTAACCATCATGCTCCTCGTTTAAACATAAAATCATGATTGGATTATTTTTCCCTCTTACCTCAACTCCTTTGGGGCCTTGTGGCCCTGGAGGCCCCCGGTCACCCAGAAGTCCCTAAACATCCAAACACACATAGTGAGAACTTATAACAGCTGGCAATCAGGTTGGTCTAGTTTCTCTCCCCTTACTAACCAGGACAGAAATGCAAAACTGAGGAAGCAGACCTCATTTCTTACCATTGTTTGTAGGATTTTCCTTAGGAAGCCAGAAGAAGATGTTGTGGAATTTTAATATCTGCTGGAAAACTGAGTATCTTAGAAATGTCTACTACATCAATTTTCCTGAAGCTTTTTCTTTTGTGTTTTTGAAAATCAAATAAGAAAATATTGGAGCTCACAAAAGAACAATTCCTCTTTTTAAAAGATGTAAAGCACACCATCATCTTAAGATTAAAGCAGAACCAATGCTACTCGTACAGATCTTTGATTTAGGTAGTCTTTAGCATAAGATGTGATGACATTGCAATGGGAATTACTTACAAAGTAAATTTAAACTACTAGCTTGTCCAAAACTACTTGTGATTTTCAGCCCTTACTTTTCTGTCAGGATTACAATCAGCTTCGCAGATAGGGTGCCATAAAGCACCTTATACTCTGCCAAATCTGAGTTTTCATGACTGCTCACACCAACATTTTAAAAACTTTGCTAAAATGACTTCACAGCTAGCAGTGTGTCAAAAACCTCTGTCATTCCAATTACTATGGTAGTAACTGGGAAAAGCACTTGCCTTGGAACACGACAAAAAAAAATAAAAATCTGTGTAAACATATTATTAATGTTCTAGGAAATCTAAGCTTAACAATATCAGATAAAGCAACAGGAACAGAGAAATTGCCCTTTAGGAGAGATATGATTAGCCTCCGAAGAAAGCAATGGTGGGAAAGTTCCAAGTGTAAGCCTTATTAATTGCTAACTAATGAAGCTGAAGTCTAGACAGAAGGTGCGGGCACTGGTCCAGTAACAGTTTACTTTAGCACGCAAAGTAAAATGGAACAGGCCTCCTAAAGGTACGGAGTTTCATCAAAAGAGCCATCAGGCTGGGGAAGACTGCGGGGGGACTGTTTTGAGATACCACCACAAGTGACAGGAGGGCTTTTAGTTGCACTACATAAGTAATATTCTTGTGTAGTTAGTCACAAGTAATTTTAATTGACAGAACTGTTTTATTCTAATAGCAAAGCACATTAGCAGGTACGGTTTCAGTCCAATGTAATTGCACAGTGGAAATGTTAGCAATACTGCTACTCTACACACCCTTCCACTGCACTTAACTGGATCTCGAAAAAAGTCCCAGACTGTAAAATGAATGTGAAGACTAAATGAAATTACCATCTCCCTTTGAGGTTTCAGGAAAAAAAAAAAAAAAAAAAAAAAAAAAAAAAAAAAAAAAAAAGAGGCTAATAATTNATGAGGCTAGTCATTAGACATGTGCCAAAGTATCTGGAAAATAATGGTGGAGTCAGCAAATGGGGGTATCCTGTATTTCACACATGTAACTTCCCAGTTGACCATCCCTTCCAGAAGGGGTGAAACTCCTAACAGTCACTTTATTAAATGTGTTACCCAAACAAACATAAATGAGTAGAGGAAGTAAGTTCTCAACTACCTCCATGGTACAATGCACACTCTTGGAAAAACCACAGTTGCAGTCAGCATATTCTGACCATCCTTTCCTCTCATTTTTCTCAGTTGCAGAGCATAAGGATAACACAGGAAACAAACTAAATTATTTCAGAACTTCTTAAAAACATTCTTATTTCCTTTTTTTTAAATGTAAGTGTGGCTATTTTTTTTTTAATAAGAAGTGGTGGATCAAGATCAAACACCTTCTAAAATATTGTTTCCAAGCTGAGTAATGTGCTGTAGACAAAATTACGTAATGAATCCTTTGAACATTATTTTAGCTAGGTCAGATTTACTGATTACTGCGCTAATTTAGGGAAAAATGACAATCCAGACCTTCAACTGGTATTTAGAGATGGCTGATCACACTCAGACCTTAAACATTCCACCAAGAAGCTGAATTTCTTCCACACCAACTGCTAAAAAATAAATCTTACTCTGTTTTCTTGGCTTTTAAAATGGGTATTACTTCTGAGGAAGCATAAACAAAAACATGAGGAAAAGAGCAGCACAGTGGGAACAGTTTTCTAAAAATAAAAGCTGGAGGGAATTTTTTTAAAACTGCAGTCAACACAAGACAGCTGGGAATCCTGAAAGCCAAACATTTCCAGTGTTATACAGCCCTTTTCCCTTGGTACTAGGAGCAGTGTAAGATTTTTTCCGGTTTGGTAATCTTTCTTCTCAAATGTAAGCCATGAATTCTGCCTGATTAGAGCAGGCTAAGTCTTTTGTCTCTAAGACCAAACGTGCCACTGAGCGTTGAATCTTGTTCAGCTATGTAATTTCTGTATCAAAGGAATGCAGAAGGCTTGTAGGCTACCTTTTAGCACTTTTTTTTCCTGAAGTCTGTGAAAAAGCAATAGATCAGTAATGTATGTACTAAACATCAACCCAATTCTAACAAAATCATCTAATTTAACACTTTGGATATAATGTGGAGTAGTATGATCTCACTTAGTGAAGAAACTGGGTGGCAGGGATTAGACCTCTGTTACATCATTCATATATCATTTTAGAGGATTAAATCTGATTGACAGTTCAAGAACTGTTGTATTTCTCTCTTCTATTTCCCTCAGACATCTTGCATCAAAAGGTTTGGGGGTTTTTTTGTTTTTTTTTTTTGTTTTTTTTTTTTTGTGGCCTTGTAATTCAGAAAGACAGGAACAACTTCCACTGCAATGGTCAGATAGAACTCATTCATATAAGACCGCTAACATACATACAGGCAAGTTAGCAAAGCAATAAATCAGAACTAAAGCAAAAGACCACACCTGTCCCTGGAAATGTATTTTAACTGTTCCCCAATAGGCCATATCAGATATGGAGTTCTCAGCCTTCCTAGTGAGTTCATGTCTGAACTATTTTGGGACAAGGCTTGTGACAGCTGAAAGATATGAGATGCATAAAAAGTTATCTATGGCTTTGGCAACTGGATTGTGGTGTTCTCAAGAAGGCATAGCTTGCATGGAGGGATTGTTACAATCTCCCAGGTACAAACAAATAAGACTGTATCTTTAAACTATTTACTGCTCCCTGTCCCATAGGAGTAGTTTTTTGAGTTTTCCTGAATAGTCTGCCATAGAAATTCACAACTCTTGATGGGAAATCTTGTAATTTGCACCTGTTTATTCATTGACAACTTGTATGTTTTGTCCTTGGACCAATGATATTGTCGGTCTTGCAGCTCTTTTGCCTCACGCATTTCTGCCCTCTGGTTTACTTAAAAACCTCACAGAGGCCCTTCATTTTGGTAGGATAAATGAACTGCCTCTCAGAAAACATTCATTCAAGTATCCTTTTCTTCATCTAGTCCCACTGTTATCAAGTCATTCTGGAACGCAAACGCCCCAAACTGTGTGTACTACTTAGATAAAGTCTTCTCATGCTTTGTGCAGTGGCATTAACAAGACACCTTGCCTCTTGAGTTCTAGAATTTCACTTAATTTCTAACCGCTGTATTGTGCTTTTCTTCAGAGACATTTGGCCAGTGGCCTTCTTTTTTGCCAGGAGCAAAGCTCTAATTTTACAGTACGATTTACTGTTTTAGGCCTTGTATGCATCAGTCTGAAGTAGGATGCATCAGGAAGAAGTGGGATGAATCAATATAAAGGGCAGTTTGTAAGATCATCTAAAGATGCTCAACTTTGTTTCATATACAAATTTCAGTACATCATACTTGTGCCTATCATCAGAGAAAATACAATGTAAAAATACTCCCAAGGATGGTGACTGAAGAACTTAACTGTTACTTGCCTTGCAACAAGAAGTAGTCAATCTTAAGAGATTATCCAATAATCTTTCTCTGGGTTAATTTCCAACCCACCTGCACTTTTTGTGCTAGTCTTTACCTTCTCCATTTTAAAGAAAAATTTCCCATATATGCTTTTATCCAAAACTCATTGAAAACTCTGTGAGAATTATTCCCTAAGTGTGGTCTAAAATATTAGTCTACTAAAGAAGAGAAGCTAAATTGATCTGGCAAAGCCCTTTTATGATAGATAATGTTTATCCATTATTATTATTATTATATCCATTATTCAGTCTGGCATGTGAATTTTACCTGTTTTTTCCATATTGTTAGCTACTATTTCTTTCAAAATGTGTTTAAAAAAAATTTGTATTACTCAGGTGAGATTATAGATATCTGCATGCATTTGGCATACTTTTAATTTAAATATAAGAGAAATATATGCTACTTTCTTGCTACATAGCATTTTCTCCAAATTTTTTTGCACCTAACTTGCCATTGCATGGTTCCACCTGACACAGTAATTGCTATAAACACCTATGGCAAAGTATCTGTATTTTGTCAGTAAGATTATCTTCTCATAATGCCAGCGTCCATCTCTAAGAGCTTTTCTTCAGAAATTTAGAATGTTTATTGTTATTATGAGTAAGTTTTCATATAGTCTTACCTTAGGACCTTCAGGGCCATTTAACCCAGGTACACCAATATCTCCTGGAAAACCCTAAAGAAAACATACATTAAAATTATTTACATACTAGGAGTCTTTCCAATGTACTTGTTTTGATTCTGTTCATTCATTTAACAAACTGGAATAGAAAACAAGAAATAAATTTGTTCTAACATCCCCAAAATGTCAAAATTATCATAAATTTTCCTTGAAATTACTTGGATAAATGACAGACTTTAGGCAGCTTTTATTAAACTCAATTTAGCAGGTGTAAGTATGGATTTCATTTCTCTTAGCATAATACTTTTTATCCACTAAGCAACGTTTGAAATTAAACCATTGGATTGGTCTTGATGTACAAAACCAATCTCCACAAGGAAGCCAGTACCAGGTCCTGTACTCATGAATTCAACTATTTTTTTTTTAAAAAAAAGCTTGGAGAGCAGCTAAAGCCCATTAATCTTTGGCCACAATTTAAGGACAAGATCATTGCAAGATTAAGAAAAGGGTAGAAAGCCTTTTGCTTCCAAATCAGCAGGTGCTAATCCAGGTCTGACTGGCAGTAACTGAAGGTCACCAGCATGTAGCATTATTCAGAATAAACCTTTGTGAAATAGTGTGTGGTAGATGTCCAGATGTGGTAAAGAAAAAATGAATATTCAAAGAAAATGAATCAACTAGAAGTATCACCCCAGACCATCTGTCCACTAGGCGCTGAATGGGACACCATGAGGATGCTATATCAGAGGAATCCAGTGCTACAACTAGATTATTTTATAAGGAATGAATGTATTTAAAGGAAACAAAAATGATGCAGATAATGCTTAGGCAACACAGTAGTGAGTTAAATTTCACAAACATCCAGTGAATAAATGTAATCTCTATATTTGTAGGCTAAGTAAAGCATTGGTAATTGATTTTTTAGTTAGTACGGGATTCACTCAGCCACTTGCTTTTTTAAATTTCTTTAAGTCTTGCCTATGTGAAAATAGAAAGATTGCCACTGAAAAGTTCTTCCTCTGAGTAAACTATTTATTACTATATCTGTGCACACCCATTGCCTAACACTAGTAAGAACAAGTTTTCTTCTTCCTTAACAGAAAATCTTGGCAGATTAAAAATTATAAATATAATCTTTTTGCATGAGTACTTTTCCAATAATGGAAATGAAAGCATCCTACATGTTCAGAACAATTTAAAGTACATCTCGTAATGAACTTCAGCATGAAATTCTCTCTGACATCCTTCCATACTAATGCAGGTTAATACATGTCATCATTAAAGCTCCAAGTGACACTCTTTAGGTTCTCTAAGCAGGAAAGAGGTATTTAGAAAAAAAAAAAAAAAAAGACAAAAAAAGACTTACTAAGTGGATAATAGTTAACTAACTATACTCTATTCTTCCAGAACAGTTGAGCTTCAAATACAGGTTATAATCATTTATAGTAATTATTCATAATTACTGACATTAATCACAAAATAATTTACCATAAAGGTAAAGAGAAATCATACTAAACCAAGAAGTTTAAAAGAAAGTATTATTTCAACTTCAACTACCACATTATAATAAAATTTTAAGAGAATTTACGGCATCACTGCTCTTACTTGTAGGGCTTTCTTCTGTTTGCTTTCTATAACCTGCTCTTAACAGGATGCAGAGAGATTTAGATGGGATGCAAATATTTTTAGGTGTATTTATATATTAATAAATATGTATAAACCAAAATATGAAACAAAATTGCAATTTATTTCTAAAAATCAGGTTTAGCACTTGAATGCTAATAACTACTTAAGCCAAGCGCTAGAGAGTAAAAAGGAACTGATCTAAATTCTCAGAATAAGTCGAACAACCCCAACACACAGCATTTCATGAAGCATCACAGTGGTAATTTGCCAAAAGCAGTAACCACTACTAGAGCTGTGCAATAACTCCAAGGTGCCTCTAGGTGGCACATAGCATATTAGTCACATGTGACCACAGCACCCAGACTGATGAAGTACTCACGTAATCAGCCTAGATCTTTATACAGTTCAAAAGAGAGTATTTTTAAAAATCCTGACCATGCTTATGTACTGAAATACACTGAAAAGCTAGGTCGATTCTTTGGAAGTTGCTATCTCACCCTTTCTTCGTTTTAAATTTGCTTATTTAGAGACATTAAAGAGCTACCAAGGGGTGGGTTATTTTGTATGTCTGTAAATATTTAACTTTGTAATGTGGGAACAACTCCTAATGCTGACACAGAGACAATTTCCCTCATGGCAATATACATTCCAAAAAACAAGGAAAATGTCTATTTAGACAGATTCTTACACTTTTATATGGGAATGTCTGCTTTATTTATTCCTTCTAGAAGGAATTCAGGAAGAACTACGAGACTTAAGAATTCACAAGCACTATCACAGTTAGAACAATCATGACATTTGGAACTCTTTCAGCGTCAGGCAAAGTCTTTGGATGCAAGAAGGCCACTGGCCTCACAGCATCAATACTCACCATCCATCTAAAAGTTTAAAAAAAGTCATCATTTTTGTCTTTGCTGTAAAGCTGGATTTCATCTTTTCTTCTCAAGTACTATCACAGAGAAAATACAGATGCTATGGCAGTATTAGAACACTATTTCCATGATAGTCTCACATTAATAATCTATGAGATAATTGTAATAATCCAGGACACAGCCACTTAAGACAATTCCAGAAAAAAAATGAATCAGAATGGAGTTCTTAAAACACCTCACATTCAGATTACGAGCAGTGAAGTGGTATACATTTCTACCTATATCTGAATTTGCCAAGAGTTATTCAGCAGCGACCTCCCTGTGAAGATACTCCAGATTAAATACTCATTATTCCTCCATAAGTGAATGGCCAGGAGATCAATGGATAGTTTCCAGCTGCAACACAATTTTCAGCAGAGACTCTTCTGAACAAAACATCACTCAATATTATGACTTCTACTAAGGAAATGTGAAGTATAGATTCTTATCTTCCCATCAGCCAGAAGTCTGGCAGCTGGTAGGTTACAAATTACTTTCAAAATCTTGCTGCAGATGTGGCCTTTTGCCAGTAAAGCACTTAGGATTTCACTCATTTTAAATCAGCCTAGATACGGTGTCAGAAAAACCTGAAGAACCAGCTATCTCAACACAAATGCACTTTAACCTTACTATGAAAGTGCTGCATATTGCACTGAATACATTTAAGTACAATTTTAACATATTTATTGCTCTCAGTTATCTATCTAATCTTTAATTAACAAAAAATGCAAAGTGATCAGGCTGTTACTACGTCAGGCCAGATGTTTTTGTACTAAAGTCAGTGCCTCAGAGATGAGAGACCTGCAAAAGCTGCTGCTTGTCTTTTGTTTTCCTATGTGGCTGCTAGCATGAAAGCAGAATACCAAAAATGTTTGGAAATTACACTCCATTTCACTAGAATCCCACTCCAAGCTGTTTCCACGCATTTGACAGTATTGCTATTACTGTTAATCACAGACCTCCGTATCCTTCTCAGCAGCCCTCAATGGGATTGGGACAGAGCACCCATGGAAGAGCCCCACAAAGCAAAAATCTCTCCTGAGATAGTCCCTTCAGTTGCCAAGTTTCCCTGCTCCAATATTATTTAATTCATTCACATGCCGTGTTTCATTTGAATGAGAATTTAGAATGAATTTTCAGCAGCAATATGATGGGATGCAGCTACTGAACTTCATTCAACAAGACACCTTATTAGAGCTACATAACTAATTATTATTGAATTACAAACAGAAGATTTCTGCATAAAACTACAATGTCTCTAAACTGAGAAAACAAGTTGTAATTTTGTATTCTCAAACAAGAAGTTCTTATTATTCATCTGAAAGGACGCTCTATGCAGAGACACAACTGATATTTTTTTTAAATCTATTTTTTCTCTATACAATTTTTTCAAACGTCAGTATTCACACAGCTACAGGACTTTGTTATTTGCCATTTGCACAACGGTGTGATAGTATCAATAATGTGCCAAGCAGAAAAAAAAAGATTTGAAATGAGCTTTCTTCTGTGTGTGTGTGATCCAGCCAAAGTTTAATGCCAGCATTTTTAAAGGACAGAGACAAAATTTTATTTTTTTCCTACAAGCCTTCAATTCAGATTCTGGCAAGGGTGGAGTGGAGGAAGGAATCTAACAGTACAAATTACAACCGTACAATTGCAATTTGTCACAGAGCAGAAAAAAAGGTAATAATGGATTATAGACACAATACAGGAAACCTCTGCAATTTACTCTTGCTAAGATGTCAGTAAAACAATGCTGATGTTGTTTTGTGCTTCTGTCTAATTGCACATGGCAGATCTGTTCAGCCATGCTGACTGAAACACTAGTGATTGATTTTCTTGTGAGAGACTTAAAGTCACTAGTTTTCCAAATGTGATCCCTTAAAGCCATCTAGTGTATCTACATATTATACACAACATACATTGGAATCATTGTCCTTACAACAAATAGTATCTAGTGTATTCCACTTTATAGAATGAGTTATGTCCTTCACAGACCTGACTGGCTGTTATTGATGGTCAAGAAGGTAGCTGGTGATTCACCTGACTGACCAGCACAGCAGCACTGGCCACCAATCAACATATTAAGAACCAAGTCTTGAAGCATTCTGTAAGTCTAACGTGTGAAACATTAAGAGCTTTGGTAAGAACTCCAATGCAGACCTGCTCCAAGGATCAGACAGGATTTCCAGAGGGAGCTTGGCAGAGTTTGGTTGGAGCTACATTTGCTGTTGAACTCAGTCTGCCTGTCTGCCCCAAAGACTTCTAGTAGTCAGCCCATGAGGGGCACCACGGAAGAGGTGGTCTGTTGGGCAATCACAGCCCAGGGAGACATTACCCACCTGACCAATCACTTTCACAAGACTCAAAAATCAAGCCAGTACTTCAATACCAACAGCTACATTTGTGGAACTTTGCAATACATGTAACAACACTAAGCAGAGAGATGTATATTTTAAAGTTATATTCTGACCTATGATGAAAACAAGCATCAAATGTGGGCATTTCATAAGGGATGGAAATAATAGATTACATACTTATTTAAAAATATTCAGGCTCAGTTTTGTTAGAAGTCCTCCAATAAGAGTTAAATGACTAAGGTTTGAGGAACAGGTTTTCTTTCAGGCATGCTTCTAAAGATATAAGTGACAATGGGGTTAGGCGAAGACTGACTACAGAGGAAAACCATCAGGAACAACTACATGCATTTTGAAAATCAAGTACTACTATCTTTAAACCTTAGAAAAGAGACTAGTGAGTCTAGGAAAGAGTCAGTGAACTAATTCTTGTGCAAGAAGAACTCTTGCAGGATGATTATTTTTCACTGTACGTTACTTCTATGCTGCTAAAAACTGTGTGCCCACACGGAGCAGATCACATCCAGACTAAGACCAGATGGAGAAAGTAAGGAAGAAGTTTCCACTTTACTTGCAAGACTACTATTTCTTCTAAGATCAACACCAAAACTCAAGAGCCAAAGCAGTGTAGATATTTAAAATCAAGTAAAAAACATTTAAATGTTCACTTGCCTCACTCTGGGTAGATTCAGAATGTTAGGAGTTAAATAATGCCCTGGTAAACCAACACAAACCAGGTTTTGTTTATCTGCATGTCCCTTCTTTTCTAGTGTAGTCTCACCACAAGTCTGCCTGAAAAAGGAAAGTCTCCAAGATGACAAAATCTATGCAAAGAATCTATGAAGGTCTGTGGAAACAGACTAGGACCTAAGAGGCACAGACCAAACTAACGTAACTGCTCTAAAGCAAACATAAAACACAAGAAGGTCACATAAACAAGGCATTGTTAAACAAGCATTATTAAAAAGTTAAGGGAAATAAAATATTTCTGCAAAATTAATACATATTTCTTGAAATAAAATCAGAAAGAGATACTTAGGTCAAATAAACTTATAAAAGGACCATTCAAAGATTCTGTGCAAAAGCAAGCAGAAAGTCTAAGCAATTCTACAACAAGAACAGTTCTTCACATGCATGTCAGAACATGCTACTAATTCGGCCACAGAACTGTCTCTATTTCTATATTTCCTTATTTACATGCAAGTTATTTGACACACTAGTGAAACAGTGAAACAGAAGGCTGTTATCGCTGCACTCATGTCATTGTTCGCACAACCTCAAAACATGTGATAAAACATGCATTAAAAATAAGCATTTTTTTAAAATGAACAACTCAAAGCAGCCAGTGATTCACTTACAAAATACGTGCCTTTATGACTGTTTACTATTATTTGAGTGTATCCTTTTCCTTTGTAATGCTATTGCCTTGAGCATGAAGCATACCAGCTGAATCCCATATGAGTACCTTCCTGAAAGAATGAGCTAACAACTTCAGATCAAAATACTGCACAGATGAAAAAAAATTCTATTGAAGATAATGACTAATGCTCCCTCTGCTCCAGATGAAATCTATTTATAATACTCAGATCACATCTGAAGGAAGCTAACACCCTCATTCTTGGGGGATAATTAAATGTGATTTGTGGAGTGAAATTTAACAATAAAATATTCTGAATACATGTGGAAGCCTGTTAAAACCTTGTCTAAGCTCATTCACATGAACAATAAGCATTGCATACTTCATTGTACACAGTAAACACAGGCATTGTGGGTTAAAGCAGTCAGACCAGTGCTTTTCAGTTGTCGTACCCATAAAATAAAGCTCTACAGAAAGTTGAAATTTTGGCTTTTCATTTTTAGATGCATGACAAAGCATGAAAACATGTAAAATGATAAAGAATATGGTCCCTAAAGTGGTCACTAAAGATATCCAGTGCTTTGGGAGCAGTACGCATTCAGGCACACAACAGACCTTGGCTCTGTGACAACATACCCAGAGGAGAATTTGGCTTGACACCGCAGGACTACTGCCTTGAAAAAAATACATGCACTTGGCAGCCAACCCTTGTATAGTTGCTTAGAGAGCGAGCACAAGACCTTCGTCCTTCCCTCTACTTGCTTCTGCCCATCAGCACTGCAGTTCTCAAATGGAGCCTGACTATGAGTGGGTGGCTTGTTTCAACTCTGATCCGCTGTACCTAGGCTGCACAGCTGCAGAGGAAAGATTTAGGAAGCAATTCAGTAATGACCTGCATATAGAAAGCCTAAAACCCATGAGAATGAATAAAACCTGGCAGGCCTGCTCCCCCTGCTCTCTACAAAGGTAACTATGGACTTTAGAGCTGTAGGGCCTGATTCACAGCAGTTTATACAGGAAGAAAATTAGAGATATGACTGTTTATTCCTTATAGCAGAAATGAAATACATACTCAAATGTGTAAGTGGAAAGACCAAAGGACCTCCAGTTTTTTATTTCACTTGTACCCAAAACAAGCTTGAAACTGGTGACAGGGCACATTTTCAAATCCCATGTAGTGATGGACAAAGGGTGGCAAGCATAGTTTGAAGTGGAATCTGACAGGTTCTATCACTGGGCAGACACAGCCTTGTTCCTCCTGCTCACAGAAATGCCCAACAAATCCTAACATAGCCTTTTTCTTTTTCTTTTTAAATAAAATCTTTCCTAAAGGCTATGTAGTATGGGTTGTCCTGTCCATACCAAATTAAAAGTACTCCCCTTGTATAAAACTAATTAATCACATTCTGCTGTTTCCAGAAACATCAAGGTGAACATGGAATATAGGATGCAATGTATGTTTTCTACATGGGGTCACAGGAAGTCTGACCATCCAGATAATGAAACAGCAACATGTAAAGCACGTGTGTCTGACCTGTTAGTTGTCTGGTTTTGGAAGAAAAGACATGATTAGACAGGTGACAGTAGGCTTTTCTTGGAGGAAAATCTGCACTAACCACTCATACTTCATATACCCAGTTGTGCTTCTGGCAAGAATAACTAGCTTATTTTCATAAGACAAAGTAATGGCCAGGGTAAGATGCAATCTTCAGTTTTAAACTCTTTTCTAAAATTAATTTTATTATAGAGATTCTAGAATTTCCAGTTTGTTGAAGATCCTGGTATACTGCTATCCTGCCTGCCGTCCATTTCTGCTGTTTTGCCATATGGTTACCATGTTTTATGAAGTAAAAGAAGGCAAAACAACTTTTACTTTATTTGTATCTGTCTTGAGTGACTGCAGTTAAGAGAAACATTGCTTTATAGTTTTAAACCTCACATTTTGCAGACAATTATTCAAAGAAAAATACCTGGATGCTCAAGCTTTAATTATCTAACACAAAGCACTTATATTTGCCCTCTAACGCTGAAGTAGTTCTGCAACCATGAGCAAAAGGAAATGCTGAGCTTTTCAGAAAGGAAGTTTTCTCATCTATATCTGACCTGAGGGTACTAGCCCTGAATGATTAATTTCTCCCCAGGCCCAAAGGAATAGTGTGCCTGGGCTGGAATAAGGAATTGTGAAAGATGACCAGGATATGCATCACAGTCAGCAGACTCAGGTTTCAAAACACACAATTTGATATTAACATGTCACAGGTCTCCCTTGCTGGATGATATAAAAGAGAAGAGATGATGCAGAGATCTCAGTGAAGATGCTCACAAAATCTGAAATCTTAAGCCACAGAGGGAGGCAGCTGTAGGCAGCTTGCACAGGCTTTTGTGCCTTTTTCATTCTAACTGAAGGGCATGAAAATATTCTCTCCCTACTGACTGACAAATATTGGCTTATTCTGAAAAGACCATCTGTGTTGCTACAACACATTTCTCAGTGAGTTTTCTCTTAATGAGGGCTCATCTCCAATAAATAAGTGTGCTTTTTAGGACTGAGAGGAGTTAAAACAACAAAAGTAACAAAACTCAATTGAGGATCATCTGTTGGAAGAAGTGATTAAAAAGAAAAATCTGCATTTTTTTTTTTGCTTTCATCTCTGCAACAAATATAAATGTGTCTGTATATGCAGTATGTCTTTCCTTAACACTCCACCGCATTTTTTCATGTAGCCCATAATATAAATGCCAAAAGGCACGAAAATTGGATAATTCAGAGACTGACTTAGCTTCTGTGCAGACTTCCATAGTACTATACAGTTCTTAGGCAACTAACTGCACTGCTAAATTTAAGTGCTTGGCAGTACTTCCTATACAACTGGTGTTTATTCTTTGCATTCCTTGCAAATAATGCTATTTTGTAAGAGACAAATATACAAACAGGCTTTGAAAATCCAATTTGTAAACATGCTGTAGAATTCATGAATGGAAATGAGAAACCACATGAGCCTCGTTCAAGGTTTAATACTTTACACCTAGATTCAAAAGAGAGCAAATCCTAATTGCATAGGTAAATGAGGAGCTACTTTGTATTCAAAGATCTTGTATATTAATATTTTGCGTTAAAAGTGCTAGTATCTTTTGTACTTTAGGGAGGAGAATGAATTCACAGCATACGACTGAATAAAAAGTTCTTCCTAATTCAACTAAGACAATCTTTTGTGAAGCAAAACCCATTTATCACTGATTTTTTTAACTTAGAACTAAATGGCATTCAATTTACCTCTGTCGAGCAATTTCTTACCTCTGGCCCTGGAGGACCCAATGGTCCAAGTGATCCAGGATCTCCAATTTTCCCCTTAAAAAAAACAAAACAAACCGTTAGATTTTTGATAATAATTAAATTTTTAACAACACATCATTATGAAGATCTTAAAAACATCAAAAAGAAATCCAACAAGCGGTGAGATGACTTTTCCACTAAATTGGAACTTTTATAACTGCCTCTCTTTGGATTTAGTTAAGACTAGTTCTTATTCATATTCCTTTGAAGTCCCAACACAAAATGCAAATGAGTTTAGTCAAATAAAATGGGGAGTTTTGGTATAGTTCAAATAATCATATTAAAAACCCTCTTGAAATATATAACTGTTTTCACACGAAAAACTATGTATTATTTAAAAGTCCAGGAAGTATGGATACTGGTTTACATACTTACCTATATAGTTTAAGTATCTAATCATGGCAAAAGAAATGGCAATTTTGTGATTAATAGTAGTAAAATTAGGTCCTCTCCACATGTTATAGTGACTCCATTATATATTGACACACCTAAAAACTGACCAAATATTTCTCTAAATTATATGTTCTTCCACATTTTTAAACGTTTACTGCCGGTGCAGCAGCTATAGGTGTTCCTTTAGCAAAATTCAAGCTTGACCTGAAAAATCTTTTGTTTATTATTATTAAGGTAAAATAGGTTATTGTAATCATATTCTACAAAGTTAAACACTATATTACTTGTCAGATTGAGGTCTCATATCATAACATCAGTCAAGAAGTTGGTCACATTCAGTTTGTGCTGAAAATTCATAACTGTTCAGGAACAGGCTAATTCATATGCTTATCTTTAAATGAAAATGCGTATATCTTTAAAGGCAGAAAGGCCAAATTTTTTCATCTAACCTTAAGCAAATTTGTGTAAGTTCTTTTCAGGATTAATGTTTGCATTATAAGTTCTCTGAGACAATCAAAATATTATTATTGAGTATAAGAGTACATGACATTCATGAAGTCTCAGTAGGTTTATCAGATAGTGGCTTGATTGTGCATGAGAAAAACTAAGACTGGAGTGATTAATTCTTTAACAGCATTAAGTACTGGCAGCTTTTAATTCTACATCAAAAAGAGGTAGACAGTAGTGCTAAGAACAGGTGAAGAAAAAGCCAGGTAACCCTGTGCAATGCCTTTTCTGCCTCAGCATTTACAAACCAAACAGAAGTGGCAATCCTGCACAGATGTCTTTAAAATTGCTTTTAAAATATCAGAAAATACTGGAATTCATGACTACCCCCATTCCTGTGAGAAATAACTGCCCATTATTAATGAGATTTCCCACACTCTCCAAATCCACCAAGCCCAAATGGTCATCTTGGCAGCTCCCAAAGCTCTCAGTGGATCTATTTCAAACAGTATCAACGTGTCTGTTCCCTCATAAAATGACTGTCACAAAATCCCTAATATCCTAAGCATGCCTGTTTTAAAATCTGACACATATACTGATTTCTGTGATAAAATCTCACCCGTTAGGATCTGACTCACTCACTAAGCAGTCAGTAGCAATAAAAGCAGCTTAGACCCTATTCTTTGTGCATTTTGAATTAGGCAGATTTTAGGGGATTACAAGCATTGTGAACGTAAGATACAAAAGAAGTATCAAATATAATAACGTCTAGTGATATACTGAAAGCAAAAATTGATGTGTAAACTTACCGGGGGTCCTGGCTTCCCTCTGATCCCTGGGGGTCCTGGTAAACCAAGAGCACCCTGAAAAAAAGCAAGCTATTAAATACACATGAAAATGTACTGTTGTGTTATGTTGAAGCAACAGATTGCTACTCTTTGCCACCTGAAACAGGCTTTGAAATAGCTCTGTGGGATAAGAAATGTCTTCTAAAATTCAATTTAATTCAAAAGAGTTCTCACAGGACGTGCTATTTCAGTGGCTTCTGATGTACAAGCCAAATAGGAAAGAAGATAGTAATTTATCTCAGTTTCATGATATGAAGAAGCATACCAGACCATGTGCTACTGCTAACCACAGCTGGTCCAGGTGAGCTGCAGGTGAACACAAGGTTCAAAGGAAAAATATCTTTTACAACAGTTTCTTGGCAGGTTTCATATCATATCATAATTCTATTCTTGTTTGATGCATCTCTGAACACACGGCAGGCAGAATTCTGCCCATGCCCTTTACTCATCTTTGTTCACTACTTTCTACAACTAAGTTTTAATTAGCACAGCATTTCTTAAAAAGATATTAATTCAGTGGTATACAGGAACTTTCATGACTGCATTCTGCTTTTATGCAACTGACTTGTTGCATTTTAAGAGACTCAGAAGCCTGATGAAGTTGCTGAAGTTGAACAATTTTGTAAAACAATGCAATTATAAATTACCTTGTCTCCTGGGTACCCCTGGTCTCCTGGCTCTCCTGCAAGGCCATGTTCACCCTAAACAACATATTATTTTATACAGAGATACATATGTGGCTTAAAATGGGGAAGTTAGGAGAATTAGAGAATGAGAAAGATTAATTTAATATTTAAAATTAACACAGAACTTTGAATGAAACCCCATAGACACAGCACTGGATATTGTTATGTCAATAGTAAGCGCTCTGTCCGTAAGCAAGTTTGTCTAAAGTACCAGATAGCAAGACTAAGGTAATTTTAAAAAATAAAAGTCAGAAGAGAAAATAAATTTAAAGGAAAAAGGGAAAGCTTTGTCAAGTACATTATTTTGCTAAAGATTTAATGAAAGGAACATGAAAGAACTATATAATTCTAAGATAATGAAAATATTTAAATCACCTTATCACCTTTCATTCCAGGCTGTCCCACACTCCCAGGGAGACCCTATTAAAATGAAGAAACCAAAAATCTAATGTTTGTCTATCATTTGGAAAGCAGCATAGGCACTGGGCTGTGAGATCGTTTAGCACCATACCATGGGGCCTGGAATTCCTGATGGTCCACTTGGTCCTGCTGGCCCAATGGCACCCTACAAGACAGCAAGAAAGGCGACCGCATTTGATGAAATGGAGCAACTTAAAGACTGGTGACAGGATATGGCATTTTCTGCACCACAGAGAGAAACCAAAATCTTTTTCAGTGTAATCTCTTGGGGGGAAAAAAGTATCCGTATTACAAGCCTTCTACCTTTGCAGTTCCCAACCACAACAGCAGCAACACAGAAACTGAACTTCCCTCTTTTTCTGTAGATTATGCATTCAAGAGAAGATAACAGTGCATTAGGCAATGCAGAATACGGAAGCTTTCTTTTGTACCGCAGCTGCACATTCAGTGGCTGTTCCCTCTGTCCTAAAGATTACATGATGTTTCTACTCTGTAAGCATCAAATTTGGCTTAAAGGAATTGTTCTACCATACGTAGCACCATAAAAATTTACTTAGTTACTAGGTTTTCTGATCTCTCAGTGATTTCTACAAGTTTTTTTTTTTTAAAAAAAAGAGATAAGATTCTTCCAAAATACCAACTGAGCAAACTTAACCTATGTTCTTATAGGCATGTTAAATTTCTCTATTCTCGTGTACTTTTCAAAGCCCTTGCTTAATCTTACCTTTTTGGGATTTATATGGACAGCTTTATTACTTGAAAAAGAAAAGTGAACCAGAAATGAATAAAATAAAGAATCATAAAAGATCAACACAGCAACAGCAATGATATTAATGAAAGATGGTTAGCTAAGCATAAGAAATGATTTATCGATAGCTAAAACTACACTACAGAGGGAAAAATCTATCCACTTTCTGCCTATTCTACATCTGGAAAAATGGCACCTCTGTGGCTATGCAAGAATTTAGCTACAAATATGAATACCAAAATCTTTTGCCACTTGCTGAGCATGACATTAAAAAGATGAGATGGACACCTACTGATTTCCAGTTCAGCACACATCCATTATTCTCTGGAGAATCTTTCAGCAATGTTAGCAAAAACATTCGTCAGCCATCGTCAGACTCATGGCTCACTGAAGAAAAAGGAAGACTGATGACTTAGTATCTCAATGATGCTTGTTAAAGCTCCCAGGGAAATTGCCACTCTATATTGCTTTAGCTTTCCATGACTGCTTAATGGTATGTTCTGTCATGGTAGCTGACATCATGATAAATTGTTTACACTGCTGTCTCTTACTTGTGCTATATATTCCAGTTCTGCAAGGCATTTCTGTATTAGTGTAACTGTAAGCTGAAATGTATACTTATGGTAACAATTGCATTGACTGAAAAATCACAGAGGGATACTGAGCTGGGAAATTCAGCTTACAAAAGCAATGGCAAGAAGTTCCATAACAGCTTTACAAAATTCTTGTTGATGAAACTCCTGTCACAGGATGCAGAGATATTGGGTGACCACATTAACAGCAAAGAACTGGAAGTACACAAAAAATGGAAAATTATGTCACTGATAAGAAAATGGTTGAATTAGTAAGTTGGTCAATTTTTTAAATCATTCTTCATCTACGATAGCCTTGTTAAATGTTAGCACATGCTTACTGGTTTGGTTAAAACTTGCTGATAGATAGAAAACAAAAATTACTTCAGGTACCTAAAGCATAACTTTTCCACTATTTCTATGGGACAGGTGAGACCAAGACCAAATTGCTTTTACCCACCAGAAAGATAAGATACCAGAAAAGGAAAACTACTGCTTCCTACTATTTTGTGGTAGAATCTTTTCTTTTAAAGGAAAAAAAAAATGTAAAAAAAGAAAAGCTAGCTCTGATAACTGTAGTTGTAAATTTTCTGGAAGTCTTCATCTTATTAAAACTCATGGCCTTGTAAATCTTGAGAGACTGACTGCTCAGCCAGCCAAAACTCCAAACTTGGCAACAGCTTTGTATATTGAAAAAAATCATGGAAGGAAGGAATTATTGGACTCAGCTTGCTGGTGCTGCTCACTTTGCCATTGTTCTCATGAACCAACACAAAAATGTAATGAGCTCTTGACACTGCAACAGCTGGGCTGGACAAGCTACTTGAATTAATGCTGTTGGTTTCTAACAGAATAATATATTTAATCTCATGTTCAGTACTGCATCTTGTAACAGTTTAATGTGTTATAATTAAGTATTTTAGAACAGACATTGAGGTCTCTAGCTCTTTACTTACTTTTTGATGACCACTAGCATCTGCTGAGTAAGGGCCATGTGAAAACAGGGGCCAGGGTGCACAAACCCATTTGGAGACCAAGTATGGTCACAGAACAGGACTGCACCTCACAAGCTGTACTTGGGGATGCTAGGGTCACCTGATATTCCCCTGGGGTCTTGGTGAAACTCTGCTACAGTTTACAGAGCGCAATGATCCCTTGTAAAGAAACTCTGGAACAAAGCACAGCTCTTCCAATTATCTTATTGACTGGGGAAGTGGGAACTAGAATAACTAATATGATGCAATGCAGAGACACAGAGGAGTGTATAATTTTACTGATGATGCCAATACATTGTGTTAGTATCCACAAAAGACTTGTGCCAACTAGGTAACTGAAGTCCTCTTTAGCAGTGTTCTCACTTTATTTAAAAACCCCAACTAGATTTGATGATGCTTTGGAAGCTTCCAAAGGGTGTCCAGAAATCTGGAGGAAAAGTTGCTGGGCCATTTTTCTCAACTGCAAAATCTCACTGTACTGGAAATGTCCTATCAACCATGGCAAGTTAACTGTCCCTGAGCAGCAATGCTGATGTGAATTGGATAAATAAAAGAAAATACCTTTGAAAACACCCTACTATATCCATTAGCTCTATTAAACTGTCAGAAGGACGTACAATGACCCTAACCTTATAGAGCTGCATTTCTACATCACAAGCACTTGCACATACTGGTTCACACATTTGCCATCCCAAGCACTAACCCCCATTAAGGCCAGAAGCTCATTTGCAAAATTATTTCTGCCTCCAAAAATGTCACTGTTTTTCAGCATATATATATATATATATNTATAGACATCTTGGCTACAAACACACAAGTGTATGGATTGAAGAAGCTCTGCTCTCTTCTCCATAGAACACTCCCTATTCCTTGCAGTCAAATGGAGCTGCAGCAGATGATGTAAAGTTTCTAACAGTTCTGGGAGTCAAACTCTAATTCCAACAAAAGATGTGAATATCAGCGCACTCCCTGCAAAACTCTTGTTCCAAATTGTCACATTGTGAAACTAAAAACTAGACACAAGAGAATTAGCTTAGTTATTGTACATAATGAAGAAAGAAATGTCAGTTTCTATCCTTTATTTTGTCGTTACTTTGAATACAAATTATGTAGAGCACATGGGAACATAATCAATGTGTTTTTACACAGCTGGAACTGTACAGAAGAGTCCCATATATAAGTGAGAGATGACAGGCCACTCAAATGGAGTTCACAGGCAAAACAATTATTGATTTCATGCAGGTCAAAATCTAAAAATGCCATAATTGATTTTTTCCCCCCAGAAATAGCTCTCATTATGATTATATTTGAGCTACGTACGAGTGGCAAAGGCTTTGGACTGATGATTGAAAATAATTTCCGTGTATTACAAAACACCATTGACACTCAGCCATTCAGTGTAGTGACTGCAACGCAGCAACAATGCAAAGGGAGCACTGACCATATAAATATTTACACTCATGAATTCTAGGAACAGCTAAACTACTAAGGTTTAGTCAAAATAATCAGAAACAGTATCTTTTTAGAAGTAGGCTTTTTTAAAAACCTCAAATACGTTTGCACAATTATCAAAGAATTTCAAAGACAGTCATGTAAGAAAGAAAAGCAAATAATACTTCAAAGCAAATTCTCAAGAGTGTAACCTCTAGTCTCATGAGTAGTTCAATTGGCTCAAATATGTCAAGAACACAATGAGTCGAGTTTGCAGCATGATGAAGGCTGGAAGCCATGGAGGTTTCTTGGTCAAGCTCACGTGTCTTCACTAAAGCAATACCATTACAATCCCAATCAGGCAGCAAGGGACAATTTATAGGAATATTTTTTGTTATGAACATTTAATTAGAACGACAATAATAATGGAACTCAACTGTCACACTTCAAAGGAAAAGTTGGATGACCATCAGCATAAACTAACAAACTTATCAAGAATGTTTCAAATCTCCAGATATCAAACAAAAAAATCCCAATAGAGACAATCATGGCTTTCTTAATTCAAGCATAAATATGCTATTTTCTCCCACGTTATGAACTGTGAGCACAGCTTGGTAGCCAGCTTGATTAAGCCAACATCAAGAATCAAATACAGGTTCACTACCAGCAAACACATGAATTACTTAAAATCAGGGAGTAAGACTACACTGTATGAAAGTATAGCTCTTTCCTGCCTCCTGTAGGACTCAATCATGTCACAGATCTCTGGGACAACTGCATTTATACAACTATTGCTTGCAACTCCATAATGAAAAACAAAAAATTATTCTAAAAACATGAAAAAATTTTTTAATATGATACTGTATACAGAATAAATTAATTTTGCTTAGGAATTAATTCTGCTTGGAATTTGGAAGCCAAATACAAGAATGAATGAGGGTTGTGGATTTAAAAACGTTTGAAAGTACCGCACTCTTTCAAAAAGTAACACTGGCTTTAGGGGTATTTCAAATAAAAAAACCCAGACACACCAGATCAGAACTAAGCTAGAAATCTAAACCCACTATAGAAGTACTCCATGCCAGCAATACGAACAGCAGTTTTGTAAAGTAATTTTAATTAACATCATGACTAACTAATTCTTATATTTGCTTTTATTATTTCACAAACAAACAAGACAGTCTAATGAAGCCCCATCAACGTAATAAAAGTGTACTCACTCTTAGTCCTGGAAATCCAGGAGGACCAACACCACCAACAATTCCCTTCAAAGAAAATGAAATTTAGATTATCTGCATTTCACCATTTTAAGAAACTTCCCAGTGATATGAGAAATAAAACTGATCTGCAAAGCAAGTCAGCTGGGATTTTTATAGAGAGTTCATGAAGAATGACAGTTTATCACTGTATAGTGGAACATGCTTATTAAAATCCGTGATTGTTGAATTAGATTTATGATTACGAGATCTGTAACCATGGTATTTAGAGTGGGAAGAAATAAAAAGAATTTTTTAGGGTGGAAAAAACCCCCACAAGAATTGAAAAAGATTTCTTCACAACATAAATGGAATACCAGCTCAGTTCAACAAAGTAAAGGCTACAATCTCTTTATGAAAACTTTCTTGATACAAACTACAATATTGTACTTTTTGTAGAAGTAACAATTTCAACAGTACTCTGCTACTGCCTCTGTTGCACTGAAGTTTAACTCAGCAGAGGCTAACATTCCAAACACCAAGGAAAACAGTTGCTAAATATCTTTTCCCTGTGCAAATGGGTTATTGTAGCCCTCCAGATCAGCATGCTTTGCACAAGCCATCCCAACACTTGGAACCAGATACTCAATGGATATCATAGATACGGTTCACTGCAGCCCATTAGCACCCCTAGTGAAGATTTTTTTATGCAAACAAATCTGAACCCATTCTGAAGCAGTCCAATAGGACCTGGCTGCTGGGCATGGCACAGAGGACACCTTCATGCTCTCCTCCCTCCTCTGGTGCCTACACACCATCTTCAACCTGCTTCAAACTAACCACGTTTGGTTAGGGGACGTTGAATGCTCTAGCAACATCCTCCAAAGCAGACTGACATCCTCGGAGAACTGACAGGGTGTTGTGGAAATGAAGGATGGCATTACTCTGTTAAGCAGAAGAAATTAGGCATGGAGACAAATGTCATTAGTGTCAAGTCAGCACATGGGAAGAAATGTCTTCCCTTCAAGTTCCTGCCACCACAGGCCTCCCAGGCAGCCCCTGCTCTCCACTGCCAGCTCATGAACAAGCTCTGTAAATATCCCATTAGCATTACAGCCCCCTGCAGCTGCAGCTCTGGCCCCCTGCCTGAACAAGCCCTGCAGGGTGAGCTTTAGGGGAGGAGGGGAGAGGGGTTGCTGCCTGTCTGAGAAGGCAGTAAGATCAGCAGCTGTCTTGGCAGATTAGAAGAAACTCGTTTGCAAATGCTTGCGTTAATACAGGCTTCTTTGTAAAGTGCAAGTCTGTAATTTCAGATCCAGGCTTTCTGAGCTTGTTTCACGATTGAAACTAAATGAAACTATTAATGTGCTGTTGTTCTGCAGAACTGTGCAGACAGTATCTGCTTTATCATGAATGGAGGGAGACCTGGGAGCATCAGGAGGGGAAGGAAGAACTAACCATTTTTATATCCTTTGCAAAGAAGCTGGTGACACAACTCCTCAGAGGGTTTTCAAGATGAAAAGCACCATACCAACATTACTTGACATTCTCACAAGGGGAACTTTGCCACAGGGACCGGAAACGCAACATAATTTTCATCCCATGTTCCAAAATGCTGGCACCAAACACTGACAATCCACCAGCAAAATTCCCGTAAGCTTTTCTCAGATAAGTTTCTAAGGTGGGTGTCAAGAGAGGGCAGACATTCAAAAAGGAGACCATCTCCGCCCAGTTGCTGACTCTGTTCCATATCACAACAGCCTTTAGACACAAACTGATAGCAGTTTCTAAAGGAGCATCCAACAATAAAAACAGATTTAAATCAACTGTTCTTTTACCCAACACATATTGCTGTTCCCTTGTCTGGCCCAAAGCCCTTTCACTGGTTTCTCATATCAAAAGAAACCTGAGTTTGGGGTCTGCAGCCAGAGTTTCCCTGCAAACACAAGGCAGCAAAGCTCCTTTGATGGCAGCCAGTAAAGTGACGTGACTGTGCCACAGTTTGAATACCATACCACAAGAGCACTTTAGCCTGCACATGCTGCCAAGGACAAAGCTGTTGTTATACTGATTATAATGCACTAAATGACATACTAGCATAATTGTATTCAGTAACAGTTCAAAGGACAAAATGAACTATCAAATGCATATGAAAGCTAGGGTTCTGGCATGCATGCGGAATCCCATTTTGTTAAGGTGATCTTAGAATAATGGTTTAAATAAACAATGCAAAGTCCTATCCAGTGCAAGAATTTTTGAAGACAAAACATTTGTCAGTAGTGCAATGAGGACAGCAAGGCATCTGATTCTCAAGGTAGTCAGCACAAGCAGCAGTGGAAACTGTGTGCTCTCTGCAGCTTCCTCATCCTTTTCTCTGTCTTTTTTTTATCCCACTGCTTACTACTCTAGCAATTTCCATGGAAAAGTAACAGTTCAAAATTTTCCTGTGGACTTCAAGACTTTGCTTTGGAGGCAGAAGTCTTCTTTCCATTTGGGAAGGGAGTTAATATTGAGTGCTACAAATTTTACCATGTTAAAACCCACACAATTTGATACTTACAGGAGTCCCATCTGGACCAGGGGGGCCTCTATTTCCAAAGTCACCTGGAAAACCCTAAAGCAAAAGAGAGAATGCTTGTTCTTTATTGTCCAAGTCACAAAAGGTGGTCTGAACTCTGAATTCCTATAGCTATTAGAAATTAGGACATCCACAAGTGGACTCAGGGAGACAGATGAATGGAAGAAAAACAAAGTTTTAGCTGTAGAGTTCAAATGAATAGCATAGAATAGTGATATTGTTTGTCTCCTAAAATCATAACCAAAAGAGATATAACTATATCCAATGTAAGCATAAGGAAAAATCACATGACTGAATGCTTTAAAAGCAACATTAAACAAGTATTACTTGAATTGTTTGCTTGGGGTCTCTTTTCCTATTTAGTATTTTTACTTCAAAATCTTTCTTTTTGTGTTACCTGCAGAACTCACTTAAACATCTGTCTTTTGATCTCTCCTTACTCTTCACCAAATATTAATGTTTGCAATGTCACTGTTCATGTTCATTAAAAATCAATTTTTTCATTTTTCTTTTACAACATTGTCTTTACCAATAAGTGAACACTTGCCTTAGTCTGCATCCAGAGAATGAAACTGCAACTCAAACAAGACATGGAAAAGCCTCGATTGTTTCACCAGCATTTTGACTTCAGAAGCAGATTATCAGGACAGGGAAGAAATCTGACTGGCCCAGTGCAGTGTCGAAGCTTGAAGCAGAATTTCCATTTCTTGCTTGAGAAGCAAAATAAAATAGAAATTGACCACTTCACTAGCTGGAACTTTTCTTGCTTCCTCTCGGGGCTTAACAGATTGGTTTGTTTCTTTTTGATGTTGCCCACTGCAGAAGCACATGAGTTGCTGGGGAAAAGTGGTTTTTCGGTTTTTCTGTGATTTTTTTTTTTAAATCAATTTTTATCAGCCTATTATTGCCAGGTAATTCTCATTATTTCTCTGGAAGAGACACATGGAGCTAATAGCAAACTCATGTTGTTAGTTTGAAGCAGCACCATGCAATACTTTCATGATTCCTATCACTGTATAAAGTTAGCAGAAAGGATGGAGCACAGATCTACAGAGAAATCAACGTTCTTTTTAATTACATTGTAAGGTCCATAGAAGAGCCTACCAAAAAATTTGCAAAATACCAAGCTGGAAAGAGATTCTGCCTGGAAAAAAAACCCAATCTAAGGCACTTACAGGAAAGAGATTTTTCCTGGAACTGTGAAAGGTTGCACAGTATTAGAGTATTAAGATAATTGAGAGATGCACTGACCTCAAAAAATCAGTTGCAAAGTACCAGAGCTTTGCTATTTCATCTCCATGGAGAAAAGGAGCAAATTCCACGCTTACAATAATTTTTTTTTTACATGAAATATTCTTCATTGTCTTTTCAATGTTTGAATGTCTTTTTACCCTTCCCTGTGTACCTGGAACAGTACTTTGAGGCATTAACCTTTCACCTCTGTAAGACTGTGTTCAAACCTGCTGCAGGTCAAAGGTACAATTAATTTGGCCTTTTAATCTACTTTTTTTTCAGAGTATATCCATCCAGCTCAGGATTTAGTATAGCATTGTCTTTTATTAAGGGAATGGGGGATATGCATCATCATACAGTATTACATTGAACAGCAGTCAGGATGAGAAAAATGACAGGATGTTGACAAAGATTAATTCACTACCCTTTCCTTAATACCATAATGTTTTAGTTGTACTGCTTACCATTGGTAGGTGTTGGAAGAGGCAGAATTGCCATAATACACATGAATATAATTTAAAAAAAACCAAAAATACACAAATGAGGCATCAAAATTGGAATGGGGGATGCGATGAGACAGTTTTACCAGCCACCAGATAATAGATACATGTCACAGATGATGGTTTACATACAGCAGGAACCCAGCATAGCGTGAGTTAAAGGGACAGATTAGCCACAGCCACCATAATGCCATGCTCAAGAGCATGTGTCTTCTAAATGATGCTGATAAAACTATCTTAGTAAGTAGAAAAATTAAAGGAAAAAGGCAACATAGGAGAACAGTCAGAAAAGTCTAAAATTGAAAGTAATATAATAATAGTACTGTGCAACAAGTGTTTTATTACATCAATATTATCATTTAACATTACTATTAAGCATACAAAGGGCAACAATTCAACTATTTGTAATTTTACTATAAAACAGAACATGTTTTTACAGTTACAATGAACTTGATTAATAAAGTCTTGTTATAACTTACAAGGTCTCTTCTGTCACATTGACTGCTTGGTGTAACTAATCCCATATAGAAGAAAACTATTTAAATCATTCCCCTAAATGTGGTCAAACTATGTATGTAAAAGCACTATGCATCATCTTAAAAGGACAGATGGTGCATTAAAAAAACCTGCAGAACTAGCCAAATTTCGTATTACAAGCGTACAATGGAAAGAAATTGAATACACATGTTTTTACTATGAAATATATTCTTTAAAACACATTGTACACAAAACTAATCTAAAATTCAAACAAATTCTCACTGTATAATTTTCAGAACAAAGATTTTGGTAAGTGAATATTTTGTTCCATTTCAAATATTCCAGAGATGTTACAAATGCGACTAACTATTAAATAACCTTCTAACCAGGACTATTTTGAATTGTAAGCATACAATCCCATGTGCGATCCACTTTCCTTATACCTTCCAATATTACCTTCCAAATCAGATCATATTTAGGATCTGTTTTCTTTCACAAGAATCTCAGACAGTCAGACACATGTTTTTCCCCTAGTATTGTTATTGACAAGTTTTCTCTAATGAAACATGTTGCATCCTGGAATACAAGGTGATGAGCCTGATTTGGCCCTACACAAGGCACTACGCAATTACCATGCTAAATTTCCTTTAGTGCCCTCCCACAAAGCACCAGCGTTGTTAACTCTGGAACACTGCATCAAAAGACATTGTCATCACAGCTACTATTGTCTAGACTTGAAATAAGACACATTCTTTAAGCTTGTGATCCAGCAAAGTACCTCAAGTCAGGTTCCCATGTGATTGCTCTCCTGGTTTTCTCCCTATGTTAGTAGCCTTTAGTCAAATAAGTATTTTATAGATCATAGAAAGAATTTGGAATGAGCCTTGAGAAAATGACAACATTACAGAGGAATCAGTACTGAACAAAGGTAATCATGGACACTGTGCAGAGGTGCTTTTGGTACTTTGTCACCTACTTGACACCTCTCTGAATTGATTTATATAAGTAAAAGTCCTTATCAGAACATAGCCTGACACTGATAGAAGTTATGCTCGTATTGCAAATGAAAAATAACTCCTGACCACAATATGCACACCACCAACTGTTACAGACTGAAACAAACTACTAAATTGGCAATCAGAAGCCTCAGCGAAACCTGCAACTGAGAATGAGTTTATAACACAAACTGCCACCTTCTCTTCTTTTTCCACACTGAACAAAAGCCTGTGCTTTCCCTCCAGGTTCTCCTTCTCAAATGCTGCAAGTGACTCACCAGCACAACTACTGTGAGGAGCTGATGGCACAAACCCCTTCTTGTCCAACACCCAAATGCACAAAGTAGCATTTGAATCAAATTATAAGGAAACTACTATATGGTCAGCAAGCACAGGAGCACCCTGTCCTGTTTAACTGAAAAATTAAAGAACGGATTCTTACTTTGATTTTATACCTTAATAGTTTGTAAACAGCTTCAGAAAGAGCAGTCTATCAAATACTGACCATTTTCTCTCTTTGCCTTTCTTTACATCAAAAGGAAAACTATTGCAGGCTAGTGCCTTTTGTGGTTGGTGTTAAATCACACACAAAACAAAACACAATTAAACAAAATCCTCCACAATTATCATAGCATACATTAAGGGCCAAACAATGGTAATCACACTACTGCTGCTGAACAAGCATGTTCAACATTCTAGATTAAAGTCATCTGAACTGCTGAGCATAACCAAGTGCACAACTGGAGAATGCTGTTGCAGTTTCCAATCTCAAACCACAAGCAAGTTAAAATTGGGAAATCATGGATAGCTTCAAAGACCCAAAATAATAAGGTTGCAACAGAAAACAAAACACTTGGCATTGAAAATATACCACACAAAATATGTAAAACTTGATAATGTATACTTGGCAGATTTGTGTTTATTCTCAGCTGTAGAAATATATGTTAAGTAGAGGACAGCTTTAATTTACCATAGTCCAGAAATATCAGACATTAAAAGAAGCTGATTTGCATTCAACCCAACACCAAAATCAGACTCACCACGTTGTCTGCCTCACTTCAGAATATCTAGTAGTTATAACCTGCACAGAATGTGCAGTACTGCAAAGTACTAATTCAAAACAATTGAACGTAATCCATAGGAAAAAATAAAACTAACATTTTTCAGCTGATTCAAGTTAGAGTGAATTACATGTGCATTTACCTTGGCAGCAGAAATTGTAACAAATGTTAGAAGCTTTACCTGTCTCCCTTTCAGACCTCTTTTTCCACGGAAGCCTGGGATGCCCTGAGAAAGAAATAACCTGTCATAACATAAGTAGGTTTTCTTTTCTTCAATAGCTTAAATCCAAGTAATTAAAACTGCATTTGATTAGAAAAGACAGTGTGAGAAGCAGCACCATTAAAAAAAATACATATATTTGTCCAAAGAATGGTAGACACAATGTCCTACAGGGCAGAAACACAAACTTTGCTTGTCTTTTCTGTGACCACACCAGAACAATTAAGAAGAAGGGCCATAACTTGCTTCCAATCAAAGTACGTGACCTGATGTGTTCAAGGGAACACATAAAAATCACAAGCATGGAGTGACAGAGAGTAAGATTTCTATGACTGGTTGTATTGGAGCCATCATCTGACAAATGATGAATATTAATTATTGACTGAACAAAAATGCTCATTGTGGACCCTACTGGTAAGAAAAAAAAAATACCCGTAATCCTTGCAGCTCTAGATTAAATTCAAATACTAATTTACAGCTACTCCCCATCAAACTTGAGTGCAAGTGCATTTAATTGATTAGACTAATTAGATATGACCTATTTTTTGTTTCCTATTTTGCTTTTAGACAAAGACTCAAATGGTTATACCTTGTACAGTTTTTCTCCATTCTAACGTATATTGCGTTACTACCCAAACATCAATATTTCATCAATGTTCCATTAAACCTACCCTTTCTCCTTCAGGCCCTGGTTGTCCTGCCACACCTGGAGGTCCAATGAAACCCTAAAAACAGAAGGACAGTTCTTGATTACAGGACTGCTTCCACCAACGCTGTTTGTTCCTCAATATTGTCCAGCTGTGGGTTCAAGATCCAGTGATTAAATTCAGGCTCATTTGAAATTACCAGTGAAGCTCAATCAACTTAAACACTATTAGGATTCATTCTCCAACCAACAGCAAAAAATAGATTTTTCTATTATAAGGGTACAGAATCAATTAACAAAGTAGTACTAAGAAAGTGTTCCAATAAGACAAAGTTACATCAGAGACCTAATTGATTAGAAAAAATGAAACATGAAAAGGCTGCTGAAGATACTTTATTCAGGAAATACATCAGAAAAGATGTTTTCATCTTTAATGACACCTCTCTCTCACTCTAGTCCTACAATTGCAACAGTTTTTGGAGTTTTGTCTTGGTTTTTTGTTTGGTTGGGTGTTTTACTTGTTTGTTTGTGGGGTTTTTTTAAAATTATGAAAGACAGTGCCTATCTTACCATCCAGCCCTAAAGACAGTAAGGAAAACAAAGGCACTTCTTTTTTCTACAGCTTCTTAGAACAGCTGAGAAGCAGAGTATAGTTTGATTGCAGGAATGTTCTAAACTTAAAGCTCTAAAGACACTTCATATCATGTCGCTACACACCCCCATGGCACAGTAGTAAGTCTCAACAGGGCTGCGTCATCGTTTTTATTGGAAGTTGCTTGTAGAATTCATATACAGGACTTAGCCTTAAGACCCAACAGGTGTTTTTCCCTAAAATTACTCATACATTGGCCGTTTTTAGCTTTGTGTAAACAGAGTAGTAGTAACATTTCAGGAAGTGACTGGCATCACTTAATGTCTTATTGGTGGAGGGGAGAACAAGACAAAACACATTGAGAATCTGAGCAAGAAAAAAACTGAAGAAATGTAAAAAATACAATCCCTGAGGGTGCAATATCTGTTGGTACTTGATCCTGACAAACTAATTTTTCCACATCACTGTAATGAAAACTGACATTAAAAAAAACCCATCCCAAAAAACCAGACATGTTTGAGAAGCTGCTGCAGTAAAAGGCTTTTAGTAACTCCATTTAAAAAACAGGAGAAAAGCAAATCTAGCAACACATTCAGATTATTTTAATAGATACTTGAGAACATGGTTCACTGCTCAGCAACCAGTACACCATGAAGGCAAAGGGCTCCTTCCAGTCGTAGATGCAACCAGCAACATGCAAGTCTCTAGAAACCTGTATCTATCGCTTGATGGGGAGAGTCAATCTGAAAAAAAATACTTATCCATGTGCTTATTTAAAAAAATACAAAGCAAACAAAATAACTCAGAAAAAAAGGTAACCTATTTTACTTCCAAGAATAATCAAAAGCAAGCTTTAAATCCACAAAGCATTAAGAGCCTTCAGTCCCTAGGATATATATGACTACAGCTGAACCATTCTAAAATCTCAAGATCAGCTCTCACCTTTTATGGTTTTTATGTGACAAGACCGTTTCCCTTTATCAACTTCTGTAGCTCTCACAGATGGCAAATGCCAGATACATCTCCCTTCTTGACAGCTTCCATTATGGAAATAATGCTTCGGGCAGGAAACTTCCACTCCTCTTCACTCCCAGCTCTCACACAGTCACATTCACTATTGCTTTCCTTCTCTTCCCTGTGTGCATTCTGAGTGAGAGGAAGTGCAACAATAGAAGGCTGCTCTATGCTCCTCACCTCAGAAAAAGAAATTTACATCCTTACATGTAAGAAACACTATGTTTTCTCTCATTTGTAGATTTTGTAAAGACAAGAGTTGTTCAGTGGGCATACAACTGGCAGAGCTGAAGGAAATTCTTTAGCCCCTTTCTTATGTGCTCTATGGGTAAAAACAGACATGCATGCCAAAAAGCTAAAAATGCTTACTTACTCGTACACCTTTAGGACCCGGGTTACCTTCTGGTCCAGCTAAGCCCTATTACAAAAAGACATGAGTTGTACAGTTGTACTTAATTTTAAATAACCAGATCTCCTCTATTTAAAAGAACAGTAACAACATTTGTTAACTGCAAACTGGCAATGCATTCTTAAAATTATTAGAATTGAAGCGGGTGTCATCAAGTAGTCCCTGGGACCATTTTCAGAAAGATCTCTAATTCATGGGTGAAACTTAGACTGAAAATTCCTTTACATTAAAATTGTTTCTTCTGGGAGGAAATTTTTTTTCAGATCCAGTGATCTGGCATTACAGTGATGTAATTTCATGGGATTTTTCATAAGCTTTTGTATTTGGACACCTCTCCAATTATTTTCAAGCTAGTATCAGAACAGCAAATGTAGTCCAAATGCAATTCAACGCAAACACATTATCATCCATTACCATATAAAATACCATAATGGAATTTTAAAATATCTACCCATTACAAACCCAGCCCAATAAAACACTGAAGTATTGGTCGAATTCATCCTTTAAGCAGACATAAAATCAGAAAGTCGGTTGTTGAATTTGGCTCATATACCTTGACATGGGGAAAATAATGAATATTTCTACTTTATGTCTTATTTGTATTACTGGACTGAGGTATCTGCTGGCTTATACATTAACTTAAAAAATAAAATAAATATTTATATAAATACTTGTGCTTATAGAAAGCTGCCTTCTGGCTTTATTGGTTCTCCTTCTCAAATATCTGAAGGAGCAAAAAAAAAAAACCCAAAGACCTCTTTTAATGTTTTATCTCTCTATAGGGCCGAAGAAATAGTTTCAGCAGTGAAGTAAATACATTGGTGAAAATCATGAGGAACTGTACTACAACAGGCAGTTTCCTGTTCCTTCTGGACTTGAAATATGAAGACGATAAAACACATAGAACCACAAGAGGGTTATGAAGAAGCATGAAGTGTTTAGACATTCAGTACTTTGATAATGTCATGTATGTATTCCAGAAAGGTACAGCACTAATTTGTCTAACCCATCCAAGTTTAAAAAACACAAGACTGAACATTACGGGTGCTACCTGTAAAAAGAGATTTATTTCAAGGATAAATAACAGGTTGTAGATGAATACATTTATACTGTTAGTAGTTCCAATAGAGTTAGATATAGTACTTTTGAAAAGACCAAACAAAAAGCCATCCCAAGCTGCAAAGACAGTAGTATAGTTACTGCACCTGCCTGCCAGGGTAACCAACTGCCCCAGTATTGCCAGCCATTCCTGGAATTCCCTAAGTGGAAAAAGAAGTGGAAAAAAGGGAAAAAAACAACAAACAGGTTTAATTTCATGTTTTGAATTTTATTTGTTTCATTTTTTGATAAATGTGACTCTTCTAATATCTAGTCATATCACAGTGTAAACACAGAAAAGTTGCTTTTTCAGCAAGCCACACAGCAACATCCTAAAATTTGCTTATCTTACATAAGTAACTCCACCAACTCCAGATACATATCCTTTAAAAAGCATTCAAGAAGAGTCTAAGAGTCTAAATCCAGCATTTTTTATTATTTCCATAATAAAAGCATAGATGCTATTTATAGGAAGTAATTGAGGAGGACTATAGGAGATGGGTCATTGAAATGAAGTAACTGTAGTATTTGAACAAACATGTTAAGTGTTTTATTAAAGAATACTACGTGTGTCCTTACAAAGTCCTTTTTTTTATATATCTTCCAGAATCAGGTCAATATAGCATTGGATTAGTCATGAATGCATAGAACTTCCCTCTATCTTATTCCTCCTAATCAAATCCAAAAGTCAATTTTGTTGTTGTTTTATTATTTAGCGTCTGCATATCTGACTCTATTTTCATAAAAAAGTGCTTTTCTGAAATTAAGCCAAATGCCATGTGCCTATCACCAAGACATAGGTAGCTCCACCTACTTCTCTTCAGCTAATTTTAAACAAGCCAAGTCCATAAATTGGACACTCTCCCAGCCTGACCCTTCCACCCACTGTCATATGTCAGTGTTACCATAGCAATGGATCAGGACTTCCTCTCTGAGCTGTTCACAGCTGATTTATGTTGAAATGGCAGTCTTAGGAAGCAGAACTCAGAAATGCAGATGCAAAAAGTGTTGGAAGTATTTTTCATTTAAGTGAGCTGCCATTGAGATGAGTCTGTCACCTGCTTTCAACTGGTAGTGATTCATCTTCTGACAGATGTTCTGTCATGGAACTAGGACCCATGGTCTCCAATTTTGGCTCAGCTGCACCTCAAAATATGCATATATGAAAAAACTAAAAAAGCAGCATAATTATTGCATTTACAATTTATCTTTTAAAACTTTTCCTCTTTGTTATCAGCTGTTCAAGGAGCTCTAAAATTCACAAATTCAGGAGGAATGTTTGTCCTCGCTGTACAAGCTACAAACACAGATAGGTGCTACCAATGACAAGTAACGGGTCTAACTCATCACCTTTACCAGCCAGGCCTGAAAATATCAGCAATAAGAACTACATGCATAATAAAACTTTCATCCAAAGTGTTCTCTTAGAAGTTACTTAAAAGTATTTTCTAGGTGATAATAACAAAAGACAGCAGTAGTATGCTAACACAGAAGTATCACATAGTTGTAATTCACCAGTTTTCACATTCTTGAACATGAATCACCTTCAAAGGAACTTACATGCCTGATTGCACGAATAACAAGCAGAATTACTTTTCAGTGCAAGCTTTGTTTTTGCCCCTGCATGGTAACTAACTGATTACTCTCTGAAGTAAGAGTAACCTGCAACTTCTTCAAAGACTGAGACAGTCTTCTCCTGCTGTTAAGAATCACTTCTTTTTTCCACTAGCTATCTCTATCTCACAGCTGAATTACACTCATCACAAAAAAGTGCTTGTGAGCCTGTAATAAAAATCACCACTCATTTAGTTAAGATTTGTGTATACAACTCATTGAAGTCATGGATGATGTTCATGAATTTTCACCTCCGTTTGGGCATATATCATGTGTCATAATCATAATTTCCCTTTTAGTGTCACCCAGAAGGAGACTCATACTTCCATCTACTCTGCCATTAGGGGCCTCATTAACGCTAACAAGACATATCAGCAATTGTATGTCTTTGAAATTTACATGCAGATTGCTTCTTGAACTGACATGGAAGTGAGAAAAAGCACTAAATAACCATTTCATTTTCTGCTTGCTAGGAGATTTAAAATGCATTAAATCAGTAGACATTCTGAGAGAATCAAAACTGTGCCTCTAACAAGAATTTTACACCAACTGCCACCAAGCCAGTGTGGTAGCTGAAGAAAAACAAGCTGGTCTTTTCCATTTCATTTAGATCTTTTTTACCACACTAATCGCTAAATAATCTTAATTCTTGAGCAAGAACTATCAGGTATTTCCTTAAGCAGTCAGTAATTTATGCTGATTGCTTATCTTGAACAGTTATACTGAGTTATGCGTTTTTCTATCCTCAGCTGTTCTTCTGTAGAGTCTTAGTATACTGTTCTTTCATCACTTACCTGCTCACCTCGTGGCCCTCGCAGACCCAGATAACCCTTAAGACCCTGAGGCAGGGAAAGATATATGTGATAAATACAGTTAAAAACACAAAGTGGACCTTTTTCCTACTACAGTCTCCCTTTACCAAGAAAAAAATTACCCAAGCTTTTTTTTTGCCTGCAGCATTAGTGTGGTTTACATTTGGCAGCTCACGTGAAAGTTGAGTTAAACAAAAGGAGTAAGAAGAAATCTTCACGGCAGTTTAGACAGTTCAAGATTTCAGCATGCTTAAATACATTTCCAGGCTTGTACTCTTTTAAAAAATGAGTACATGGGATGCTGTTGCCAGTTATTGCTGAAACTGAGGAACTGGATTCTGTACGGTGTGTTTCCCTGTTTCAAATCCTTGTCATGATGCACTTTCTAAACAAGATAGTTCAGAGGAGGGTATAAGTAGAGGGTCATCCCATACTATTCTAGGATGCTCTCATGACAGACAGACCTTCCAGGAAAGATGATCTCTTTTTTTAAAAAATTATCTTAGAACAAATTCCAGCCCTTATATTATTTAATTTATAACAGTGGTGAGAAAAGCCCATTCCTCATCACAGTAATCTTCCCTATGGTGCTGGAATCATGAAGCTGTCAAACTTTATGCCCCGTGCATTGACCATTTTGTGCATATTTTAGCTCTTAAAGAAGAATTCTTAAATAATTGAAAATAGAGATGGAATCTGCCATCATCATCAGTACACTTGAAAGGGGAACCTTCTTGGATGTCTTTACAGTGTACTAAACATATTCAGACAAGATGGCCTAAAAGGGAGGCTATAATAATTGCATGATTGATGCAGAAGCCAAGTATCTGGTCTCCACATCCCTTGCAAGAGGTACTGGGAATACCCAAGTTCCAAAAGTTGCAGTTTGAAAGAGAAAGACCAAACCAATCCTTAGTCTGGATAGAAATCTATCATAAAATTGGCCTCCAAGACATTGACTGAATAGTGGGAGTGTCTTGGCTGATGTCAGACATCTGGCTGCCTTGCAGCATGATGACACTCATTAGTCAGTAGGGACTTGAGACCCACTGTAATAAAGGAATTCTGCAACTTACTTCAGCAGATCAGGTATCCCAAAATTTTGGATAAGCTTCTGCATGACCACTAGAGTGTTTCTGGATTAAATTAATTTTATTATCATAAACAAAATTAAAAGATGGAATGATTTTGCTTGGTAGTAATTTTACATGACAGAAAAATTACCTCTGTAAGGCTTCAAAATTTGCAATTTTGCTATTATAGGCTTGTTTAAGGAATCTTGATCCAAAAGAGATGTACTCATTAAGAAACCCAAAGTCCTCATTTTCTCAAAATGCAACAGAGCAGGTGTGTCCTTTCATTCTGCTGATGACACATAGGGCATTGCCAGTTTGCAAAATTATAATATATCCTGGCTTCAGTCCTCTCTTGTAGCTTAAATCTAAATAATTTACATATATTATCCTGTATCTAAGGAAGTAGGTCTGCATTACTGTTGGGAAAAAAAATAAAAAAAAATCTGTAACAGATAGCCAGGAGCTGATCTTGGACAAACCAGTTAATATTTACTATATTAATGCATGCCTAAAAACATGTTTTTTATTGAATTGCTAAAGTAGAACTAAAAACAACAGCATAAACTCATCATTAGCATTCGATATGTACCTCAGAGCCATAATATTTTTTTACAGTTTTTACAATCTGTGTTTTATGAGTTTTATCCATTTTAGAATTTTATCCTCTCTCTATGCTTCAATGACCAGCTGAAGTAGGTGTTGCTAAAAGCAATGTCTCAGTAGTTTGTTATTTCTGTACAAGAAGAAAAGCAAAGCAAATGCTGCTCTACATAGTAACACTTAAAGAGAAGTTTATCACAATTTAGTTTCAAATTAGGTCATTTCAGTTGATTAATAACTGCATGCGCAGTCTCAAAAGAAGGCACATAAGGAACTATGAGATGAAGAAGGAGGACTGATTACTGGTGTGCATGTTTCTATGCAGCAGCTTCTTACCTCTTCCAGAAGAAAACTGGTCCGAACTCATATTTAAGAGCAGTTTGCCCATATTCTTTTTTTACAGTTAACATGTTCTTAATTCCTTCTAACCCACTTAAGGCTGGTTGGGAATGCAGCTAAACCATGCTAAAACAAGAACCATTCCAAAGAGAAAATTCTCACACAGGTGCCTCCTTTCCTGTGACTAAGCTAGTCCTCTTCAAATTAGTTTATTATTAGCTTAGTTTTGTACTATTGAGCTTACCCATATGAAAAAGACCCTGTTTGCTCTGAGCTAAGATGAAAGTAAACAAGAAGAGTACATGTTCACATGGACTGGTTTGCAAAATGAAATACCTCACAATTTCTAATGAAGATTAATGCTCTGATTTACAAGGTCAACGTGGAAGAGAAATGTTTGAAGCTTCCAATTACAGCAATACAGACTCCAAGCACATTACAAAAACAGAGCAAGTTGCAAGAGTACTTTGGTCTGTGTGAGAGAAAAATCTTCACCGCCAACTAGTACACGCAGAAAAGACTTCATAGCAAGTTTTAAGTTTCTGGCTTCTACCATATACCTCGCACACCGGTACCCAAACTGCGTGAAACCTGTATATAACAAAGTGTAGATGTTAAATCATAACAGCAAGGACTGTTGAAGCCAAGTCTTTCCATCTTACTAGTGTCCATTGTGTTTTATTAAAATTTTTATGCATTTGTTATTAAAATACGTCCGGCACCACACTGGCAACTTTGCTAGAGAGCCAAGTTTCTGTAACCTCTGAAAATCAGCAGGTGGACTGTTATACCTAATAATACAACCGCCAGCTACAGAGAGATGTTAGTGTTTAAAAAGTGCCAGGAAAAAGATTTCTGGGCATGGGGTAAATGTAGTGTATAACCAGATTTCCACGCACTGTCACGTGAGCTTTTGCGATGCTTACTTATCAGCTCCGTGTTGTCACCACACAGCATCCACTTTCTAAAAACTTCTTCATCAGCAAATGGTTTGGGTTTTTTTTGTTTTGTTTTTGTTTTGTTTTTTGTTTTGTTTTGTTTTGTTTTGTTTGTTTTGTTTTGTTTTGCTTTCTTCCTAGCTCCATTCTATCTTGTTTGCTGATGTTTATTAATACAACTAAGATTTCACCTAGCATCTCTTATCCTGAATATCCTACGGAATAGAAAAATCACTTTTAAAAGCACACAATAAAAGATGAACCTTTTCTCCATCTAATTCAGTGAAGGAATTTCGCTTACAGAGCTGAAGTTTCCTCCTGCTCAAAGAAAATTGCACTCCCTAGGAGAAGCAGTGGGAGATACTTGGTAGCATAATGTTGACATCACTACAGGTACTGCTTTGAAATTTATCTATCCGCCTTACTCTTTACAGGATGCAAAAGTAAAACCAAAAGGAAACACGGAGTCGTTCTCAGGTTGCAGTCAAGTTTCTTCCTTCAACATGTCTTGGCATATTATATTTTAGTATGTGAATTTTATTAATATTGTATACATTCAGATTCCTCTGATTTACCATTACACACATATTAGGTAGGGAATAGAGCTAGCCCAAAAAACTTAGCCAATCTTTTTAAAAATCTTTTCCTATATCATTACAAAGTACCTGCAACCACAAACGCACTGCAGTCATCCCAACGTACTGGCAAGATCCCAGGCAAGTGAATGCCCAGGAGTAATGTCCTTTGGCTCAGAGTCTATCCCCCTGTACTCACACTAGCAGAGGCAAGTACTTGCCTCTCTGTACAGTGATGTAGGCCCTTGCTGGGGAAAGGGGGAAGGAGGGGGCTTCTGCTCTGCGAGGTCTCTGGAGTGACATAAGGAGAGTTTTGACGGCTGATTTAAAGATGGTCCTGTCAAGGCAGCTCCAAGCAGAGATCGTGCAACTGCTCTGGCAACAGCAGTCTTCTCAAACTTACCCTCATCTTCTGCCATTGCTTCTGTGCTTCAAAAGATCTCTAAACACTTCATAAGCATGCAATTTTCTGTCCTTACACTAGAACAAATTTGGATCTCTTTTCTGAGAAAATTTTGGCTTTTTCTAGTGTGTTACAGACACAAGAAACATGTCATATTTTAAATGCAACCACAAAGGACACACACTCAGACACATGTAATGAAAAATAAAGTCAATCACAATAATTTGTTCCCAGAGTCCTGATTATTAACATACGTTTGTTTTACTATCTCACTAAAAAACTGAAGACTCTCAGCTTTATAAAACGAAAGACATCATTTTATAGTGCTAATCCAAAACAGTAGTTTACTAGTGCTGGTCTGTTGCAGTGAAGGCTTCAAAATCTTTTCTCTGGGGGGACGATAAAATGAATCTTTCCAAGAAACTCTCCTAATGTGATCTCCGATATTCAGAAAAATAGAACCAAAAGCACAATGAATATGGCTTCTCAAAGTCTCCCTTGTCAAAAGGGTGAAAATAATATGTACGCTTGCCTCAAACTTCCACCACACGTGTTTTTGCATAAGCACCAAATAACATTACAGAGGAGGTTCAGAACCAGGCAAATTCTTATCAGAAAAACTGTTAAAATGCAGTTCCCTCCATAGCCAGCCTGAAGCTGGGCCATCATGCCCAGTGGAGGGGCAGCAGGCACTGTGGCTCACCCTCAGCTTCAGCCACCACTCCAGATAATGGGAAATGAATGATGAATTCCACAAATTAAAACCCCTCACGTTTCTAGTTCGTTTAGGAAAACAAAACCGAAGTCAATATGACAAAAAGTAATTGCCATGAAACAAACACAGGTTTATATTACACCATTAAAAATATCTGGAAGATAAACATTAACAGAAGATTGACATTAGAGATTTTACTCACTATCAAATAACTCACCGTTTAGAAACTACTCAATTAACATAAGCTATCAATATTGAATAGAATTTGGGACACCACTAACTCATATGTAGGATTTTTTCATCTTCCTTTCTAGATAGATGAGAAAAAATATAGGAAATATGTTATTTATTAAATATTATAGCAATTACCCCGTTGTACTGGGTTACAGAACAAAAATGGAAGTACTTGATTTTTCCGCATTTTCTTGCGGCAGGTTTACTTCACAGATACCTGTGCTCACATTCCTTTGAAAATAATTTCTGAGATCACAATGAAGTAACAGCATGTTTACTTATTTACGTATATTGAAAAGCAATAACTAAAGATCAGTTATTTTAAACAAAAAATTATGGGCTTGTCATTAAAAAACACTAAGCATGAAATACTTTTAACTGTTTACAGGTGCAGTGCGGTTCAAAAGCTGGTATTCTTACAATCTGGGTCAGGCAGAAGTTATCTTAAACGTGGTTCTAGTTAGAGTCTGATGTGTACAACATGGAAACAGAGAGTAAAATTTCCAATGATCAAGTGAGCACGATTCTCCACAGAGTCTCTAACCCCCAGATAAGGAGTGAATTCTAGTGGCAGGAAGAGAGCATGATGGCCATAAGATTTTAATTTCCTTGGCCCCAAATGTCAGTCATGATCCAGAACAAGTGACAGCTGCTTCCCATCTAAAAAGCTTTAAAGCAAAAACTACTTTGTTTTCAGAGCAAAACTAGAAACCTGATGAAACAGGAAAACATGATACTCGGGCCACCTTGAGATTCCCTGAGATCAGTGACAAAAGCCAGCAGTAGGCTTGTAGGTTAACTCTCAACAGAGGAGGTACAAATTCTTGTCACAGCTCTAAGTTTTCCCCGTTCATGGAACTGTAGGCCACATGTTTGGCAAAATGTGTTTCCACACTTCTCCTGGTGCTAATTCAGCAATAGCTGCCATTTCTAGTCACATTTTTACTATGTTTTGGTCAATTCTAGAAATGGGTTATTAGACTTTTTAAAAGAAATGTAAAATGATTAAGATCAAGACAATGTTGAACAAAGCCATCTTAAAACATAATATATAAATTTTGTTACAATGCCATTTTTCTTCAGTTTCAACAGCAGGCAAGCATTAAATTAATACTCTTTCTCTGCATGTCAAAAATTAAGGCCAAAAATACCAGGGCCTACCTTTCTAACAATTTGTTCCATCCTTTTGATGGACTCTTTATAGCTGCTTTTAGTGTTACACACTACTTCAAAATTCTGCTGTGATATCTGTTCTCTATGTTTTCCTATTACACTTGCAACACCAAACTATCTTCTGCAGAGACAGAATATAGTAATAATTTCCGCCCAGCTTTCTTGCTGATTTTTGTCACCTCACCAGTTTGCGACCATCTGGTTAATCAGAACAGTCTACTGGGCTTATGTCACGTGACCTCTACTTCCACATAAACTGTATTCACTCCTGCAGTCCTCTCTACTCATTTTCATAAGGTTGTCTCATTTCCTCTGTTAACAGCCTTCACATTCCCTTCTCAAAACGACCTGTTTCCCTTATACTTTCCTGTATACATAGGACTGCCATAATTTTGGATATACTTCTTAATTGCTGTGTCACACCTAATAGTTCTCATATTAAAAAATATTGTATTATGTAGCATCCAAAATTGGAACTTATTTCACATGAGTTCTATTTTAGCAATTCTGGCACATATTCAGAAAAGAGCAAATAATTCAGTGCAGAAATACTGAGCGCAATGTCCCATAGAGTTTTTTCTATACTACAAAATATGCAATATAGAAAAATCAATTTTAAAAACTGAAAATTTAATAAAGTTTATTTTAAAAAAGGCTGTATCACACAGGCAAGCCTATATTCCCTACTACCTATTCTGTTCATGCAGGGGTACACCACGCCTTTTGAAGAACACCAACTGAAGCAGCTGTGATTTACATTCTGTTGTGATGATCTCAGTTTAGTTTCAAGGGAAGGTTGGCCCTGGAATCTGATACAGTAGAGAGTCACAGTACCAGCAGCAGTCCTAAAGCCCTTCTCTATTGCCTCTTGACCAGGAGACATCCACCTGATGGCACTGATTTGGGCCACGGAGGGTTACACGAAAATGGAAACAGAATCTTACCTTCTGGCCTTTGATCCCAGGTGGGCCTGGGAAGCCTATGGGTCCTGGATCACCCTGTACAACAAAACATCCAGAATCACTTTGTTTTCACTCATACATGACACAGGTCTATAAACATGTAGGACTTCCTATCTTCTCTGCATTGTTGGATGTTTGGTATGAAGAAGTAGCTAATGTTGTTTCAACAGGCATAGATTATTTTTCTTTTAGAGGAAGAAAACTGAAAAGGCAACAGGTTTCTCAACTGCAACCACCTGGTGCAATGTGCACGTTCCTGCACCATACAACATGGCCAAATCATGGCTGGAACACTTAGTTCACAACCTCACAATGTTTAATTTTAGCTAACAAATGGGAGTGAAGAAGCTATACAATTCTTAGGTAATCCTTCCCTCAAAAGTGAGTGGTTTCACCTCAAATTAATACATATATTTAATTATTACTGTTTATTGTTTGTGTTATTGTTATGCCAACATACCTCATCTAGGAATCAGGACAATGTTATGGTACAAGCTGCATAAAACATGGCTTAAATCTAATCTGTGTAAAAGACAACATGAAAGATGCACATAGACAAAGGTGTTATGGTGGCATATGGTTTTTTCTCATAAAAGTTCTTGAAACTTTGCAACTACATGATGGTATGTGTGAATGAGAATTAGAACACCTCAAATGCTCAAAAGATGGAAAAAGTTGTTGGGATTTTTTTTTTTTTATGATGGTTGCAGATAGGGGAAGAGAGAAGGTTGTTCCAGTTCTTTTTTCCTTGCTCAGGACAAGTCAAGGAACAGATCCTGGAAGTAAGATAGCATCAAAGGAAATGCAAGTCCGTTACTTAGGGTGAAAAATTAAGGCACTGAAACAGTGATAAATCTAAAAATGCCTATCCCCTATTTTTGTTTTATAGATGCATTCTACATGTACTTAGGTAAAGGTCATGCATATAAACAGGTGGGCTTTAGACTGTTCTGTGGCGGTTGGACTCATACCAAAGAATATACCTTAGGTTTCAGGTAGATGTGAATAGCTCACACCACTATGATTAGACTGCCAAAAGCAAAAGCTTTTAAATTAAAATAATGTTGGTATTTCTACAAAAGCTGCACTTCTTATCATTGCATCAACAGACACACTTCTGAATTTTTCTCAGCAGTCCATTAACATTAAAAGTATATATGTGTGAATTTTAGGATTTGACAGAACATATGCATTAAAAAATATGTACACATCATCAAGTACTAAACAGTCATTATTTGCTAATGTTTGCTTTATTACAGAGAGTGGTTCTGGACTCCTACAGTGTTTTCTACTTAGCAAAAATTTCCACGATTGAAATACTAGCAAATGCTCTTAATAAAACAGCATAAACACAAGATATTCTAAAAGATATAGCGTAGGACAACACATTAGCATTCAAACATGCAAATTCTCTTTTATTATTATCACACTGATTTTAAAGTTTTATACATAGTCACTAGACTTGCATTCTAGGAATAAAATAACCACAAACCTTCAAGCCTATAATTTCTATGAAAAGCCACTTTAAATATTTTTACTCCAATATTTTGGGCAGAGAGAACAACCACTAGTTTGAGCTGAAGCAGTTTAGGAGGAACTAGCAGAAAGTGCCTCTGAGATGAAAGGAAAACCTTAACAACAAATCTGTTTAAAAAAAAAGTGGTTCAATACAAGATGACATGCAATAATGTGTGCACTTATCACCAAATTTTGTCTGTCTTTTGTCAACTTTCTGGACTAGTTCAAACTACTACAGAAAAATGTAATCCGTACTTCGTTGTATCAGTGTGAACAGTATTCAATTTCACTGTTCTAAAAGTACTTCCCTTTTAATGTTTTTAAATTTTATTTTTATAAATGAAAAACAATATGTTTTCAGTTTCAGTTTTGAATGTAATTTTTAATTTGTCTTTAGTTCATTACACCACCTATGTTTGCACTGGTCAGTTTCACATAATTGACTAAATATACCAGCACCACACTAAATACAAAGCATTGTGCTGTTACAACTTGTTGGAATATTAAAGCCTCCAACAAAAGAGCAAGACAGACAAAACATTCTTCTATAATTAAGAAAATATTACCTTTTCTCCACGTTTTGCCTGTCCTGGAGAGATTCCTGGGTCTCCTTTAGGGCCCTGTCACAGAGAAATTAAGGTCATTAATATCATTAGGAAAGAGAGTTTTTAATAGTATATATGGAAATAAATAGTTTTGACTGTGTTAGCAAGTGAAGGGGGAATGTTCATGCAAAATGCACTTGTTATTACAGATCTTTTTTTCTCATAATTTTTCCATTAAAGAACTACAACAAAATATTGAAGTGTGAGTTGACATGGAAATGAGATTTACATTTACCTGTAGCAGAGAGGTCTGGGGACTGCCATGGGCCTGGAGGAAGGGCTGCTCAGGACCTGCCAGGCCCAGCAGCCGTCCCTGCAGAGTCATCAGGCCAGAGAGCCTGCGGTCACAGGCAGATCTGCCATCACAGACCCATGCCCCTCAGAGTCAAATTCACTACCATTAAATCATGAGTCACCAGAAAAATGGGACTTCTGGAAACAGCCCCAGGTGAGCTGCTTCACTCTGACCAAGCACTAATAACTGAAAATGCAGTAACTGAAGAGGAAATGAGGAACCCTTTAGTCTAATTCATACTAGAAGCTGCATGCAAAAGGCACTGTAAAAATTTTGTTGACCTGTTCATATAAATCACAGATTCACAAAATGGTTAGAGTTGCAAGGGACCTTAAAGATCTTCTAGATCCAACCCCCCTGCCATTGTCAGGGACACCTCGCACTAGACCAGGCTGCTCAAAGCCCCCTCCAACCTGGCCTTGAACATTTCCAGGGAAGGGGCACCCACAGCTTCCCTGGGCAACCTGTTCCAGTGTCTCACCACCCTCACAGTGAAAAATTTCTTCTTGATATCTAGTCTACATCTACTCCCTTCTAGTTTGAAGTCATTACCCCTTGTCCTATCACTACATGCCCTTGTAAAATGTCCCGTTCCAGCTTTTCTGTAGGCCCTCTTTAAGTAGTGGAAGGCTACTATAAGGTGTCCCCACAGTGGTCTTGATTTCAAAATTGTAGAGTAACACTGGGTGTTACTCAAAAGCATCAAGATCTACTCTGCTCACTCAAAAATATCTTTGTCATGTAGCCAAGGAAATACATGTTATTATTAAAGTTATCCCACAGCAACACTAGAATAAAAATGATACATGTTTTTCATTAGAAGGGAGCTCACAGTCATGTAGTGAGTCCACATCCTCTTTCTCCCTCCCCACCACAAAGGCAGGATCAACGTCCCACATCAGGACCAGTGGTCCCAGGAGCAGATAGCCAGAGATCCCAAGCCCTCGAAAGCCAAGTCAGGTTGGACAGGGCACTGAGCAACTTGATTTAATGAAAGATTGCCCTGCCCATGGCAGTGGTGGTGGACTAGATGGTCCTCTAATGTCCTTTCCAACCCAAGCCATCCTAGGATTCCAAGATTGGAAAAATCAGGTGTTCAGACATTCCCTGCACAATCCTTGTCTCAGGAGAAACACTGGATGCTCAGAAGGATGTACACAACAATCAGTATGAAGCTTCCCAAGGGCCAGCCATTTTAGAACTGTAACATACGAGCTTTCAAATGAAATGCTGTGGGGCTGGACCCTCCTCTTGTGAATGGTAGTGCTGATCAGGGTTATCCTTCCCTCTGCAGTTAAGATTTGTACAAGCAAGGTCACTTGAGAAGCTAACCTTGTTGTATACTAAATAAAAACTGGAAATATGGCAAAATGAATCTGCTGTGTTAAATTCATGTGTCAGGTCAGAGAGAACACAGTTCTTCAGAATGGCACGAGTTATCCAAGTATTTTCCATCTGATTTACTTTTTGGAAGGTAGTTATATTCCTTGAACAAATCTAATTTGTCTTCTGCTTCCGTTTTCCAATGTAGGCATATTACTTTAATTGTTGTAATAAACTTGTGATTATCTCTTAGCTAGTTAAAACACGGGCCTTCTGATAACTTACCCATTGCCTTTCCTTTCCCTTATAAGCACAATTAATTCCTCAATATTTTTAGCCTAAAACTCACCACAGCCATTGTTATGCAAGGCCTTCAGTTGTGAATTAACAACATGTCACCTCAGGTCAAGATGTGAAGATAAAATAAAGGACTTCATTATTCACTCTGTATAACTTTACAGAATAGTTATAACAGTGCCAGGATCCACAAACTAGATTTTCTTAACTAATCTATTTTTCAGAGAGCCAGAAATACAGGCAAACTTCAATACTTTTAAATTACTTTAAAAACACCGATCAACTGTTTATCAGGAATTAAATGCCGAGGACCTCAGTTACCAGCTGGAACTGCTAGCACATGGCTCAGGGTTGGATACTATATTGTAAGGGTATTAGCTAATGTTCAAAAGCAAGTGCATAAAGGATGCTTCAGCACAAGAGGGAAAAATCAATGCATCTCAAAGGCAGAATAAAATTATGCATTAATTTACTGTCAGAAAAAGGTTACAACTTGTCTGCAATGTTTTAAGATCAAACAAACTAGTGTTTCATTGCAGCTTACAAACTCAGTGTTGATCAACTGGATCTTCAAAGTCAACCCTTGGTGAGCACCTGGCTAATATTTAAAGAAAAATGTTACAGAAGATGTTTGCATTGAAATGATAATTTATAGTCTAACAAAAATGAAAGAGATCATTTAGTATCTAGTAATATATACCTATGTATTTTATATATATAAAATACATATAGGTACACAGACACAATTCTGTCCTAAAATCACAGAGACTGTTCTAGAACTGATCAGAATTATGATCCAGTGGAGGGGAAAAATACATTATAAAACAAATACTAGGAGAAATTGTTTACAATAATTTTCTTAGCGATGCATTTTATTATACAGCTAGCCTAAATATGGTAAAAAATAATTACGAATCTCTAAGTCTATCGAGCTAGATAATAAGAAAAGCACACACAAAAAATTGAGTTACTTGGTTTTACAGTGTTTGACACCAAAAGCTTTATTAAATTTCCTTTTATGTCCTCAAGCAGTTTTAAACACCTGTCATGACAGGTGAGATTCCTGCCATTCGGAATTGTACTAAAACAAATCATGGTTGCTGCTGGTTTTTGCCTAACATATCTATCAAATTGTTCAAACTAAATATGAGTTGAAGGCATTCTGCAACTGCACAAATCTGTCAAATCCATTTAAAGGGTCTATGTTACACAGGTTTGAAGGGTTTAATTTGAGCTTCCAGTCTAGCATTTTGTCTTTGGTTTTAAATATCACATCCATAAATATTCAGAAAATTATTGTAGAATATTAATCAAGTGATAACATCTGAAATATTAGAATACTTAAATATCAAAGGTTGAGTATTCACCAAAAAAAGAAAAGAGAATTTCATAGAGAATGTCCATTTCTCTATTTCTCTTCCTTTTTTTTTTTTTTTTTTTTTTTAAGCAAGGTAAATGGTTACAGCAATTAAATATTTATTCTCACATAAATTCCAGTTTATCAAAGAAGCTGAGCTGATTTACAGAAACTCTTACAGGAAGTACAGACTACTTGCATGTATAACAGTTTCCAAGTCATCATTCTGTATCCACAGGCTTTTTCTCCCCCTGAATAAACTGCTATTTTGTTTTGATTTGAAGTTAAATTTAATTGATTACATGTCATTAAAATATGTTTATAGTAACAGTCTCCATCTGAAAACCAAAGAAGCCCAAATGCTTCTATTACAGGAAACAGTTCTATGTCTTCCAAAAAGTCATTAAGAAGATGCTGCATTTACATGGCAACATGGATAAATTAGCTCACCTTTGGACCTGGCAGTCCTGGCAAACCTGGATTACCATGTGGTCCTGGAATACCCTGTTAAAAAAACAAAACAAAACAAAACCAACAAAAGGAATGGGATTATTTAGTACTCCACTGAATCAGTGTGTACAGTTTGCAGAGAATCATTTTACTGCAGCGTTATTGATTTTAGAAGCACTGGTTGAGATTTTCAAAGGATTCTCAAGAAATAAAACATGTATATCTTCCTAAAAAATTAAAAGTCAACTATTTCCCTTTCTTTTAAAAATCTCAGGTTTTATTGCCTTCTCAAGTAATTCTTAACAGGTATTTGGCACACAGTCACTGCAATGTTGTTTTCCAGCTACAAAACTTAGAGGCACAAATAAAAAGCAGGGGAAAAAAAAAAGATAAAAAAATCACATCACATTCTGATGTACCCAGCTATACACTGCAAAGGGAAGGAAGCAGATCAGTTCTCACTGACTTGAAAGATGACTTAAAGCAAAGTATTCTACCTTCTCTAAGCAAATCACAGACAAAACCCCTTCATCAACCTGATTCACCCACAGCCAGTGTAGAAAACGGGCTTGTTACTAAACGACTTGGACTTAAACCATTTCAGGAACAGCATAGGCTATTGGGGCTATCTACGCACTCCAGGACAAGAGTCTGTTCCTGAAGTACACTCTGCAATGCTCACTCCTTGACCAATTGCACATTAGGGAAAATATTTGTTGCAGCTATTCATCTTCCACACACTGACGGACCTATCCCAGGTAAATCTGCAACAAAGCTTACATGGAATTCACTAAGGTCTAAATTCCACCCAAACAATTAATCCAAATACCAAAAATAATAAGAATCCTTTTCAGCTTTCTCTTATATTCAGTGGTCTAACTACAAATAAGTCAGCGTCTGTCTTTCCCTCACATGATACTGAATTTACCAGTTATACCTTGCAGTAACACTGAAAGCTGTAACTATTAAGTGCCCCCTCTCACTAATGACAACGTTGACATAACTCCACAGAAATGCTAATCCCATGTGCTGTTTGAGAGATTAATTTCCACACTGGCAATCTTGGAGGCGCTCTCAGGGATTTAGGAACAAGGAAACAAATAGAAAATGCCAACATAGCTGCAATGCCAAACTGGCTCCAGGCTTTTGCTCCTTGCAATGTTATTATCTTGGGGCATGGTACTGCAACAGAGAGGTGCAAAAGTATCCTCATGAAATGAGAAGCATCAGGGGAATTTCATCCCATCACCGACTACTTGTGGAATTGCTGAAGTTTCATTATCAAGAACCTCAGAACAAACCAAGGCACTTAGAAAACATTAACTGTCAAATGTGGAATTCTCTACCACAGAATTACAGAGTTCAAAATCAGGTTTTAATAGAAATCTCTAGCCATTAATCAGGCATTGACACCCTGCTCAAAGTGTCTGACCCATGTGAATATCTGTTAGGATCAGTTTTGGGCAGCCAAGAGACCCTGAAGAAGGCCCAGGCAATGCAGTTTTGTACTCTGCTGCTTCCCTTTGACACCCCTGAGTCACATATCAGCATCACAAACGGCAGCTCATATGAGAAAGAGAGAAGCCACCAGGCAGACTGGTAAACATGGACATGAACTTTGGACCAGCAAGGTTTTATGTGTTTTTTGGCTCAAAAAACTCCTCTATCATACCATGTATCTTCACCCAGTGTACTTGCTTCAATTTATCAGTGTTGTACAAACTAAAGAGCACTGGCATTTCAAAAACATTTGCTTCTTTGATCAAATAGTTTTATAGACTTTCTTGGCCCATATAAACAGTTATTTTAAACTCAGGACTACTGGTAAATATTAATTTCAGCCATTTCCATGTTTTTCCAGGCACCCTACTGTAAACTGTCTCTTCACATTGGAAAGCATGGCCCATGCAATGGTTGATCCAGAAAAACTCACACGGTAGAGCACTGTGCTCTGAAATACTCTATATCTGTAAAAACAGATCTACAGAAACAAAACCCAAGCAAACAACAACCAAGCAAGACAGACTTCACCAACAGGGACAGCTTTACATATGGGGAGCTTCCTCTAAACCAAGGACAGTTTCCCCATTGTGAGGATCTACTCAGATATGTGGGATCCTGCCTCTGATGATAGATATATCCTTGACAGAGGCACTACGCAACATGAATAGCTGAGCTGTAAAGAGCTGTCAGCTCTTACGTAGAAGGATAATTTGAAAAAAAAGGATCCAAGAAGCCAGAAAGATACAGATTTGAAGGAGTACTTTATATTTTATACTTTTAAATGTGTCTTGAATACTCCCTTGCCTCTAACTTCTCTAAAGCATCAGTTTGGTTTTCAGCCCCTTTGACCAGTGTGCTTTCCGACCCAGTTGGACCAAGTTTTGAAAGCCAGCAAATCACAAGATGTTCAGCACACTATTGAGCAGCAGCTTGTTTAAACGTTCCTCAAAGGCTGAGTCAAAACTCCTCCCACAGATCTGCTGAGCCTCTGTATAAACTGCTCCCTTACCTCCCACTTGCGATTTGCCTAGATAAGTGCACTCCAGCCCTGAACACTTACACTCCTAAATACCACGGCCGGAAATCATCTATACAACAAATCTTCACCTGTTCCCTCCAGCTGCCCTTCCCCTAAAACCCCCCAAATCAACCTCAACTTCAGTGACTCCTCAGGAATATGTATTTTATATATATATATACAATTATGCATACACATATTTACCCTCTTTTTTTCCCACCAACTGGTCCTTGCACAGGCTTCTCCCGTGTGGTCTTAGAAGCTGGGGTGTGGGCTTCTGCTCCCTGCAGCAAAGCCCGTGCTCTGTCCCAACTCATGTTGGGGTGTGCCCACTCACATAACAGAAATCCACATTTGCTATTGTAGCTCATTACCCAGACATTTATCAACCCTTTGATCAAGCTGCTATAACACAAGAGACCAAAACAGATTTTTGGGAGGGATTTCCATGCCCTCCCTCCCTTCCCCCTTTATGTCTTGCAGTGGTTAATTTTGTAACTACTGCCTGCTCCTCTGTGGCCCTGCAGTGTGCTGCTCCCTCCCCCTCATTCCGAAAACTAATGAACGTGACCTTACATCGCAGCAGATGGGAGCAGCTTGGAAAAAAACAGTTAATATTGTGAGCAGCACAAGCTAGGTACAAGTGTAACACGCTTTGTATGCACTCCCAAACACAGAATTAACTAGGCTGGAGGCTTGCAGCAGAAAAAAAGCTGTTTGCTTTAACCTATCTGCCAATGTTAAGAATCATCCACTTTCATAATCACCAAGCATACGAATAAAGTTGAGAAAAAGAAAATGATGCAAACTCCAGTTTGATTAGTGGTGACCTGGCTACAGCTACAGAAAAACATATCTGTTTTACTCACCCGCGGACCTCTCTTTCCTGATGGACCAGGTAAACCTGGAGGACCTGGAGGACCCTGGTGACAGAAAATCAAAACAATTGAGACTAAAATCCAATACAAGGAAAGTATCACAAGTCTGAATGACACCAGTTTTTCTGATTACTTTCTGCTCAGGCAGGCCTTCTCAACTTGAAAACCAATTCCGAAACTACAAGCATACATGTTTTTAATCTGACTCCAAATCAGATTTCTGTTTAGAAAGTGTCTTATGTCAGAGGAATTGGGGCTAACAGTCTAGATAGTAACTTTTACTTAAGTGTATTTGTATTAAAGGAAGAGGAGATCAGTTCAAGGACTGGGAACAAGCAACTGCAGTGTATTTCAAAACAAAGAACAGAGAATAATTAAGCCTTTTTAATAAGCATGCTGGCATGCCAAACATTTTAGAAAAGTCTGGAGTAACTATGAAAAAAAATGAGATACCACCTCATAGAAAAGACAGACATGAAATAGAAGAAGATAAACATGGACAAATGACTCTTCAGTTTCCTATTGAAAATTTCTGATTAAAACCGTATATATAATTGTTTTGACATAGAAACCTTGCCTTTTCTGTATGTGATTGCTGTTCACATTCAAAACACCAGTATCCACTTCATTATACTCAATATGAATGGGAGCTCTAGTCTAGAATCTGAACTAATTTATATTATATTTCATCTGTCACACTTGCATCCTAAGGAGGCATGGGCTAATTCTTAAGGGTGAATTCAGCTCCTATCCAGATGCCAGCAAGGCGAGTGTCAGCTTTAACAGCAAACAAGCCCTCCCAACATCAGGGAAGATGAGCATCAAGAAAGTCAGGCGTTATGGAGAAGGTCAGTTGATGATAGCAGGAAAGGAGTCAATTTGGTCTTTCCCCCGGGTTTTCTTGCCCTCCTGTGTGCTGTATATACTACAGCCTCTCAGCTGAGGCACTGGGCAAAACATTGAGTATCACACTGCCCATTACCAAACAACACTGCTGAAAGCTGGCAGGAACGTCAGGGAAATCAAAAGGGCTACTACGCTGGCTGAAATGGTGAACCAGCAGGCAGAGAAGGGAAAACAACACAACACCCTTTGGGGTTTTATTAGCAACCAACTAATAATTTTATTAACACAAAAGTTGCATTTTTAAACACCTAAAGTTTTATGGAATTGATATTTGTTTTTCATTGGACAGATGTCATCGCTGGCAGAGAAGATAGTGCTGATTACGGGCTTTAGGCATTGTCAAGCCAAATACATTCATTTGGCCAAAATACAGACTGCATTGGACAAATCTGGGAAAAACACTGTTGTTCTGAGGAAGAAAAAAAATAGTAACATTTCCCTCTCCAAGTAATCTTAATGACAAAATGACAGAAGGATATGGGATTGGAAGGGACCTCTAGAGATCATCTACTCCAACTCCCCTGCCAAAGCAGGTCCTCCTAGAGCAGGATGCACAGGAACTTGTCCGGGCAGGTTTTGAATGTCTCCAGAGATGGAGTGGATGATTGAAGTCCCCCATAAGAACCAATGCCTGTGATTGCTAGGCTACTTTGAGCTGACTGTAAAACACCTCATCAACTTCCACATCCTGACCAGGTGGCCTGTAATAAATTCCCACAAGTGTCCCTCATATTGGCCTGCCCCTTAATCCTCACCCAGAAGCTCTCAACTCTTTCCTCATCTGTCCCCAAGGAGGGATTTAGGGACATCTCCTCACTCTCTATTCATTCCTTTACATAGAGGGCAACACCTTCACCCCTCCTTCCTCACCTGTCCTTTCTGAACAGCTTGTAACCCTCAATAGCCCTACTCCAGTCATAGGTAATAACCTTAGTAGTTTAATTGCAGTCCAACTGCCTGTTTATAGTTGGGAATATCTGTATGCCCATGCATACTGCATTCAGTTATGCTGAAACCCACACCATGCTCTTCTGTCTGTGTGTATTTTTAGAGGACACAAATCTGTGTAACAGTCCTCGCCTGCAGGGCAAACCATAACATGTCATACCTTTAGTATATGAAGTTTGCTATTCACCCTGATTGCATAAATACGCACTAGCATCCTCATATTTTTCTAAAGTAAAAAGGCCCTGTATTTAATAACAAAACAAGTGTAGCAGACAAACACATAGAAAGCTCTTGTCCTGGCATTCTTGTCCAGGCCCAAAATTGTACCTGAAATGGCACAGAGAGCTCCCACTCTGCCACTGCTGAAGTAAGACAGTTTCTAATATCTCCTTTCAAATTTTAAATTAAGAGATGCACTTTTCTTACAAAATTTTCCTGGGACTAAAAAGGAAAACCTGCTATATTTTTAAAGTAAAATATTTGCAACTAGTGTGCATTCTTTTGTGATTTGTGGTACAGTTTCATATCCTTGTTTCAGACACCTTCTGCATTTCCTTAAAAGTACGTTAATAGCCAACCCCTATCATTTTCCTAATAGAAATCTTAATTAGTATTCTTAAGATCCCTCATCTTTAAAACAAGCAAACACACACACACCCCCCAAATCTTACTGTGATTACACTAATTCATAAGTAATTATCTCTTTTCATCTAAAAAACAAAAAAGTCACAGAAAGAAAACGAATCACTACCAAGCCCTCAGCAACCCCTAAAAGAAGCAGTAAAATATATTTTAAACTATGTACAGACGAATAGTGTTTTCTCAAGTCTTTCTAAAACTGTTGGATATTGTAGATTAAGTCACTCATCAACAATATAAAGAAATTAGCACCAGCAATCCAGACTCAGGTATTAACAAGGACTCAGCTTAACCAGAATACATTACTCCTTGAACTTCAGCTCAGACTCCTCCCTGCAACTCAAGCAACATCTCCACTGACAGCACATAGTAGAATACACATAAGTCTTCCTGGTAACACATTTTCAACTAGTTGCAAGAAGTTATTCCACCCTATGGTGCCCATTCAACCCATGAAAGCAACTATGACTCCAAATCAGCATGTCCAAATCAGCTAGGAAGCTACTGATGCCTCTGAGGCATCCATGTAAGTCACAGAAGTCAACATCTGAGAGCGAGCCAATCTCTCTTAAACCAAGGAATTAGTCATTTGTTTGAACAATTTTCCCTCCAAGTACTGGAAAGAGTATTTAAAGCAATTAAATGTTAATATGGGTTTTTTGCATTTGACAGTTTAACCACCAAAAAAAAGTAATGACTTTGTGTAAATATAACTGATGCGTATTTAAAATCAATTTAATGAGATTAGTTTGCTCAAAATAGATCACATGTAACTTAAGAAATGTACTACAGTTTACTCTCCTGAGGAATTATAAAAATTTCATTTAGCTATTGAAGGGAGAAGCTCAAGTTCCACATACTCATAGCTTAATCCTGAAATAGCCCAAGCAGATGCTACTTTTCCACAAACTTTCATTACCTTCAAATAGTCACTAGGATGAATGTAATGGTGAACTTTCACAGACATTTTCTAGGGTACTGAAGCCCTTCTATGGATGCATGTGTTTTAAACTTGCCCTACACCAGAAGTAATAGGAAGCATTTCATTTACATATAACAAGCCCCTAAGATTTCAGATGCATAGTGGTAAATTCTGCATTGAGAAGTTAAAATTCTGCACAGGCTTATGCTGATCCTGTTGCCATTCAATACCTAAATTACATTCACTGAAGTCTCTCTTTAAAAGCCATTTGACTACATCCCAACTACTCAACCTCAGTTCACCTCAAGCACTTTTTAAAAAGACTAAATTAAAGAAACATGAGTTTAATGCTTGATTCATCAAATACCTAAGGCAGGTAGTCCCAAAAACTCCACGACTATTTCTGCACGTCATCACCGAAACACCTGGTGGTGAGCTGGGAAGTAAACAGAAACATCTGAATCTAAACCTCTTCTGTAAAACTCTCCATGAAAGGAAATTCCACTTTTAACATTGCTAATGTCCCTTGCCCTATTGTGCAGGTATCACTCCCATTAGCTATATTTTTCTTAAGTCCGATCTAAAATTTCCTGCTCTGTTTCGCCATACTTTCTGTAAACAGGTTAAAAAGTATATTTATGAACTTACCCTTTGCAGAACTGTAACATTTTCCCTTTCATTACTAAACACACTTTTGTTTTAAGCTTTGAGCAGAATCATATTTTCTGTAACTGTGCCACCATTAGTGCAACCTTGTGCAATCCTTCCCATCCGTCTACATCCTTTTTAAAGCTCACCATCCACAACTGAGTGCAATTCTCCAAACTGCAGCCTCAGCATACCCAAACTAGGCATTCATTCCCTAGTGGACTACAGCATCACTCTGTCACCCTCATCTGACTGCCTAAACAATCACTCTATTTGTACTTTTAATTTCTGTTCTACAGCACAAAATTCCATCCCATCAGTTTCAGACAATCTGGAATTCTGATTCTGTCACTCGGAATTTTTCTACTTACTCCTAGCACACTTTGTCTACCTTTTAAAAGCATATTACTTCATACAGATGTTAATTTTATTATTATTGAGCAACAAAGCTCCTACCAACCTGAATATCCACCTAGTTTTATTTCTTGATTGTTTGCATTTCACTGGAAATGATAAAAAGAAAATGCCCGCTTTTTTTCCCAAAAGTACTAGAGCAGGTAGTCACTTGTGTGTGATTAACCTCCTTTCTTCACAGCTGTGGAAGTCTTTCCCTTTCTCTGTGAAGAATTCCTACAGGAGCCAAAGTGATGTCATCAGCATCAGAGGAACATAGAAGTGGCTTGGGGTTATGGAGTAAAGCCTTTCAATATTGTTGTGCAGAAGATAGGGAAACTCTATCAGTTTCAGGAAAATTAAATGAAATGTTTATATATTTAAAAGTCATGTTTTTGCTACTAAAAATAAAATTACTATAATCTTAACTTTTTATCTGAATCAGTAGATACTGAGAGATTTCTCAGCCTGGGCACAGAAAGCTGAGGGGTACCTGCAGAGCTAAAATGCATGAAAGTCGCTAACAGCCCAATATATCCCCTGGGGCCAGGAAGAGCCTCAGCAAGCAATTTTGTTCAGCTGAGAAAAAAGCTACGAGTGAAATAAGCTAAAGTGTGAAAGGGTAACTAAGAGTAAAATAATTGAAATAAGCTAAGATTACTGCTGTTGACTTAGCACTTTTAGGATCTCTGAACTGTCCACTCTCAGGGTTCTCACTCTCACACCTCTAGGTTGGATGAAGAGCATCTCATCTAGCACTGAAGTCTGCCTAATACAGGGCTTGCATTTCCACTTCCTCCTGGCAGTATCTCCAGTCTGCTTCTGGTCTTCTATTTCTCCTCCTGGCTGAGTGTCTTCATAATTCAGAAAGCTTCTCCAATACAGAAAACTAATTCCTAGCTCATTTCTCAAGGGAAGCCAAATCCTGCACTGATAGGCCTGCAGATGCAATCGCCTACCTGCAAGTAACCTAAGTCACCCCTTCAGCTCACATCAGCCCCCTCCTTCTACTGGTATAGGACTATGCATCATGTTACTGTGAACTGCTTTAGGGCTGTGTAATGACAAATATCAGCTTGAAAGTTAAGCAGTTAAAAATAAACACCAGATTCATTGATTTTTTTTAATCTTTACACTGTGCCAACAGCCATACACCAACACAAAAAGGAGTGGCTCATCAGCTGAATGGAGCAGCTTTCCCTCTAAACTAGTGGTTCAGGAGACCACACTGTTCCACTTGAAAAGCACTTCATAATTTTGTAGGGTATTCTGGTCACTGTAACTACTAGAATTTTGGTCAGGGCCTTAGTAGGTTTGAAGAAATAGGTGCTCTTTTTCATATGGTACCCATAAATGAAAGCCTGAATTCTGGAGCCCTGCTTTGCAGCGGTGGGTGAATTCCACAGCTGTGAGATGATGGAATAAAAGGGGCCTAATTATAAAAGGCAAGAATCAGTTCTGGTAGATGATTAAAAGCTGAAATGAAGCTGAGTAGTGTAAGAACCACAAAAGCTAGTTCTTGCCTGTCAAATCCAATACAACAAACATTATTTGTGTTGAAATCTTGAAAGAAGATTCAAACCAACCACAATATAATGAAAGAACTAAAAAGAAGGGGAGGGAGGGAGTTCATGCCTCATCAGGATTTTTTGCTGCAAGGAAAGTTTGCAAGTTCCTCAGTGTTGCTTTTTTATGCTCCCCATTGATAAGACTCTGTAGGTACTTATGTATTAAAGTGTCAGTCACACATACAAAAGCTGGGTTATCTTTGGTCTTCCTTACATGGCTGTGCTAGACTGAAAAAGCAAACTAAGACCACCTCTTCAAGTCTGAAGCAAGCAACAGTGGCAGGTACTATGCCATGCAACCTCCATGGAGCACAGTTATTTACAAAAGCTTGTGTGGATATGGCCATGCAGGGGCCTCTTCTCCCCTTTGGCATCCACATTGGCAGCATGATGCTTTAGCTTTGCCTCTGTTCCAGTGGGTGCTGTTGGCCCCTTCAGCCAAACTAGTGCCCGCAAAGGTCTAGGTTAACATTCCAACTCTGCCAGAGATCTCTAAGACCTTGAGAATGCTATTTATTAAATTCTGACCTAGCAAAACACTGCAAGACAAATGCACCATATTAATTGCTAACGACTACACCAAATGCAAGGTCTGCTTTGTTAGAGCCTTCCTAGACAAGACAAAACTCTGTGTCCCCAGTCTGTAAAAGAGGCATAGAAAATGGTACTACAGAGATTTTTAAACTCTCCAAGTCAACTATCATCTTTTGATGCTGTAGGTATAGTGTCTGTCTGGAAAAAAAAAAACAAAAACCACAACACAAGAGCATTTGCTTGGAGTTTCTTAGTAGTGTAAACAACCAACAGTATTACCAGCAGCCACTTCTGTACCACGTAAAAAAGAATGGATTTAACTTTCTTGACTGTAATGGACTGAAATCGGAGTGTACAGGATATGTGCTAAAATTAAAAGCTTCAATTAGGAGTTATTAAACATCCTAAGCACCAAAAATGGGCATTAACCTCATGTTGATGACAGCTACGTACTCAGTGATATGTCCCCAAAAATACTATCGTAAGGGACAAAAAGAACAAAAAGACTGACTTCACATTCAAAAAAGATGGAGTAAGAGCACCCTAAACTAATGTGAATTACTTGTTAACACATTTTCCAATTGCATAACAACCCTTTTGCATCTGAATCCTGCTTAAGGTAAAAATTAAACTTTTCAATAGGTTTTCAGTTGCTAACTACTTTAAGAAAAAAAAATATTTCAGTGCTGAAAAAATACACACAATAAGTTTATGGGCACATTCAAATATATATTAGGAGCTTCTTAACACATATCAAATTGCTTTCCAGTAATCACCACACATGAATGCACCCTGCATACCCCCCCCCCCCCCCCCCCCCCCCCCCAAAAAAAAAAAAAAACCCAAACCAATTGGAATTATCTGCTGGCACGCTATGGTTTAAAAATTTTAACCAAAAACTCAAACATTCACCTCATTAATGTTTATAAATAGGTAAAGGGTGAGTGTCAGGAGGATGGAGCCAGGCTCTTCTCAATGACAGCCTATGATAGGACAAGGGGCAGTGGGTGCAAGCTGGAACACACGAGGTTCCACTTAAATATGAGGAAAAACTTTTTCACGGTGAGGGTAACAGAACACTGGAACCGGCTGCCCAGAGAGGTTGTGGAGTCTCCTCCTATGGAGACATTCAAAACCCATCTGGACGTGTTCCTGTGTGACCTGATCTAGGTGTTCCTGCTCNTAAAAATTAAACTTTTCAATAGGTTTTCGGTTGCTAACTACTTTAAGAAAAAAAAATATTTCAGTGCTGAAAAAATACACACAATAAGTTTATGGGCACATTCAAATATATATTAGGAGCTTCTTAACACATATCAAATTGCTTTCCAGTAATCACCACACATGAATGCACACTGCATACACACCCCACCTCACTCCCCCCCGCCCAAAAAAAAAAAAAACCCAAACCAATTGGAATTATCTNCCTGATCTAGGTGTTCCTGCTCCAGCAGAGGGATTGGACTAGATGATCTTTCAAGGTCCCTTCCAATCCCTGATATTCTGTGATTCCGATTCAAACAAATACTATCACATTTGAAAGCCTAAGCAGGAGCTGTTGTTCTTTCTTGTCTTTATCCTCTTATATATTGCTTCCATTTTTACACAATAAAAACTGCATAAGCTTGTGCACACAATAAGAAAAGACAAACTGGTTTCTATTAAAAGCATTACTGTGCTTTTGCATCTGTTTCAGGGATGACTGGCCCTGTGAACTGTAAAAACACCACAAAATCTTGTAATACTGTTCTACAGGTTTTATATGCAGGTTTGCATGACCCTGTAACCTTGGCTTACAAATGGTTTTATCAATCTAGATTCTGTAACTGGTCTACAATTAAGCATTTTGATAGCATGGCTCAAGGGAGAAAACTGTCAGTCTTCCAAACATCCTGGCGGTTCTTTTCATGGATCAGTGTCTACACTTGTGTACTGTACAAATTTATCCTGTAATTTTATTAAGTGAGCAGTATCCTTAATTAGTAGTTACAAACATCTGCGTGCACATCAGGTTTTAAAGAAGTCTGGGTTGCCTACCACTTCACCAGAATGTGAATGTCTTGAATGTCTTTGTATTCTGCCAATAAATAAAAATATATGACACTTATACCAAAATTACATGCGGGAAAGAGACATACTTAAGGCAGACAAACATTTGTACGGTACAGCCAGGAGAAGTTGCAGCCACAGCTTTGGCATGCATTGCGAGATTTCTTTTGAAGCCTGTTAAATGTATGTTGCTGCATTACAGTAAAAAGAGCAGTAAAGATAACTTACAGGAGGTCCAGCTTCCCCCTTTGGACCTCTGACACTTCCCATTTCAAACATTTTGTCAAGATCTTCATAGTCATAAGCATAATTATCAATACCGATTTCATAATTATTTTCTGTGTGATAAGTCTCATCAGCATCAAATGCCCCTTCCTGCCCTGGACTGAGTTGATTATCCAGAGAGAGGTCAGTAGCCAAACTGTACAGGGTTGTGTTGAAGATTTGTTGCTTTTTCTTTGGTTTATCTAAATCCTGTTTTCCTTCATCCATTCCCTTGCTTTTAGTTTTACGCTGTTTTACAGTGGAGATCAGAAAAGGCTCATTTTTTCTGCCTGCATCTTCTGTGGTATTATTTAAAGTATTCGGATATGATCCTGGAGCATTTTTAGTGATGTTTCCTTTTTTGCTCGTCTCCTGCTGATGAAGGGGCAGATTGATGTTCTCCTGGAGTTCTGCTTCAGGCCAAGCTTCCAGCAACACAGGTCTGGCCTCTGCAAACTCTGACGCAGAGACGTTTCTTGACTCAAAGTATTCTCGTAGAAAGTGAATCTGGGCAACACTGGTAACAGGAATGTTTGATGCTTCCTTCCTTCTATAAGCTGATATAACTTCTGACTGGTTTTTCTCATCAATCATCATCTCTGAAAAAATATCCAGCTCATCGGACACATGTGGAGCTCTTAGCAGAGATCGATATGTTTCAGCCTGGCGACATTGCTGTTTCACATATTTACAATAGTTTGCAGAGGCTTCTGCAGAGGGAATAATATCTAGCTGACATATAACTCCTTCAAAGCTGACCGAGTGAGAGTTCATCCTTCCCAGGGTAAATAAACCATCCAAATCAAATGTCTCCACTTCAGAAAGTAATTCCTTGCTATAGTACTTCTTTCCACACTCAGCAAATATCGAGACAGTCTTGTCTCTAATAGCAATGGCAAATGAATGCCATTGTTCATTATGAACACTATAATCAAAATATACAGACTGCTTCCCTCCAGTGTACACCACTACCTTTCTCGGTAGCAGCTGGACACCAAACTGCACTCTACTTTTGTTCCTAATACTGAAAAGGAAAGCATTATTTACTCTGTAAGAGTACAACCCAACCAATATGGTGAACTGATGCCCCAGACTTGATGATATGACTTGAACGATGGGGGACTCAATATGGGCATCACTAGTTAGTACAACTCCTGATACAGTTAGACGAACACCCTGAGGTAACAGAGATGATGTTGAGGGCACCGTCGTCTCCGAGGGCTGTTGAGCATCTTTCACAAGTCCTAGCTGATGAAGAACATCTATTGCTGTAACAAGAAATAAAGGCATACTGTTGATTTCATTTACAAACTTATAAATTAAGATCCATGTAAACAAACGTACACACAACTTCTTAACAAATCTGTATTTCCCAGAGCGTATTGACTACACACAGAAAGGCCACCAAATCCCTAGTGTAAGGCATCTTTCATTTAAATGAAACAAATAATTAAAGCCAGAACAAGATTTCCATCTTTAAAAAAATCCTAAACCACACAGAAGGGCCCATATAATGTCCACTGTAGGTTAATTCATTTATGAAACTGAAAAGTAGTCCCCATTTGCTGTCTTCAACCTTTTCACAGCAGACAATAAATACAGAACTAATGAAGTGTGTTCATTTCGCCAATCCTGCCTGCTCTTTGAGCAGATAATTGTATTTTTTTTTTTTTGGAAATAAAAGACAAGAGTTGGGGCTAAAACACAGGACATGAGAAAAGGCTAAAGGAACTACATTTGCTTGGCCTGGAGATGGGAAGATTGGGACAATTGTAAATAGACTCCCCCTTATCTGAGCTGGGTTTATGGGGAAAACACTAAAAAAAGCCAAGGAGTAATGGGCACACGCTACAACACAAGAAATTCCAGCTCCATACAAAGAAAAAACATTCTCACCTCAAAAGTGGTTAAGTGCAGGACCAGGAGGCCAGAGATGTTGTGTAATCTCCGTTCTTGGAGATTTTCAAAACCCAACAGGACAGGACCCAACAAACTGAACTAACTTCAGCATTGACCATGATCTCACCTGGAGGTAGAGCCAAATGAATTCAAGGTCCCTCTAACCTAAACTCTCCAGTTTTCTGCAGAA